>PVLA01010590.1:0-61661 GCA_004027455.1 Hydrochoerus hydrochaeris
CTTCTTCTTCTTCTTCTTCTTCTTCTTCTTCTTCTTCTTCCTCTGCTTCAGCATCTGCAAGCAAAGGAAAACATCTTTTCCCAGGAACCGTCTTCACAGCATGTCAAGCAGATACTGACTTTGGAGCCTGTGCTGGCACAGGGCGATCGATGCACACCGTTCTGGCCAGGGTTTCTCACCTCAGAGCCGAGGAGCAGGCTCTGCGCTTAGCCGCAGGGCTGCAGAGGGCACCAGGTCAGTGTTCCCTGCCGCACAGCGACGTCGGCGTGGCGTGTGCACTGCGGAGAGCCACAGTGCAGGGCAGAGAGCAGCCTCCGGGGTCGAAGGGGCCACAGCTTCTCCCGCAGGGCCTCTGCAGACAGCTCTCCTGGGCCCTTCCACAGTCGTGCTGCTGGCTTCCAGCACACTCTATCCCTGCTTATTCTAGAAATAGCAGGGAAGGGTGTGTGCGCGTGTGTGTTTGCATGCATGCACGCTTGTGGACTTCTGTATTCACTTGTGTCTGTCTGTCTGGCCCTTGTTCTAATCTATCAAGGTCACCTAAAAGCAACGTGAGCTCAGGGGACAGACCATCAACAGTCAGACTTGACCGCGTTCCACCCGCAGGACCTCACACAAGTGGCGCATCTGTAAGACGGGGACAATGAGACACATCTCGTCAGTGTTTATGAGGTTTACAGAGCAGTCAGCACTTAGGACATAGAAATAGTCAATCAACTTTAGGTCTTTCCGTTACACTGTTAATACTGTCACTTTAGAATAAACACAAGGTCTTCTACAGGAAGTACACACCACATATAGGTATTTGAATTAAAATTACCAGTAAAGGAGAAAGAGGAATAAAAAGTAAGACATGTGGACTAAGGTATGTGCTAATTGGAACAGAAAGGATGGGATGAGAATGAATAGCAGAGAAGGAAATAAAGGAACAGAGTTCAAAAAATCAGAGTAGGAGATATATAGTTGTTATAAAAAAAACTGTCAATTCGTTTCTGAATTTTCTGGCAGCCAGATTTTAAAAAGGAAGCATCTCAGATCATGTAGCACAAATTTCACTAAAACTGTAGAATTTAGATCTAGATCACTTTATCTTCTGAAAGAGTAGATTGCAAAGTTATCAACATAGGGATGCTGGATTGATCAGTATTTCCTTTAGCGCACACCTTTGGAGTGGTGGGCAATAAATAGCTGTTTGCACAATTAAATTCCACAAATGATCAGAGTGTTACATACTATTCTGAAAGTCAGTTGCTTTTTCATTTTAATCAATTACATATTCACATTTAAATGTCTCTAGTTCCTGTGTCTGGTGGCCTATTTTACTCCTGATCTTGAACAGCTTGTAAAGGAAAGTTGCATCTTTTGACTCTAACGAAACTTCCTAGATGAGTTCACTCGCTCTACTCCTGCTTAGGGTGAGCAGAGATCACACGAGATGGTTCCCTGTGTTGTACTGACCCCTTCTGCTCAGCTCTAAGTTGGTTCCGTGATGATGCTGCCTGTCCTGGCCTCATGAACCTGGGATCCACTTTCCAGGTGCAACTTTTGGGTCCTCTCTAATCAGCATTGGAGTTTGGTCTCTCTGTCCCTGCTCCTGTCCTTTGGGGCTCACATTACAGTGCTCTTGCTGCCCCTGTGGTCAGTGTCAAAATAGGAACTTTGATAATCACATGGAGCCCAACCTGGCATTGGGATGCCACCACTCTGAGTCATCCAAGGATCTAGACAGATGGGCCATAAGGTGATGATGTCAGAAATCTGTACAGGTGTTGGGAATAATTCCAGGAGCAGAGAAGTTTAGATACCTCCTCAAAAGTGCTGTGTTTGCTCTCTTTTCCACCTCATAGCTACAGTAACCCCACAAGTACCAGTTATTTTCAATTCCCAACTTGCTAGTGTCTGACAGTAGGCCTAGGCTTGCTTCACTTGAATTGAATGGATTTACCATTAGAAGCTAATGTGCTCTAAAATCTGCCACCATGACATTGTCCATTGGCTGCTCACATTCAGGGATACACAGCAGGGCCACTAAGACCTGAATATTCTGTGGGACGTGGACCCCTCTCTTGGGTGACCTTGGCTGAGGGCTCCTCAGCAACCTTGCCAAATTCTCCTGAGACTATGCAGCACTGTGAGATGCTATCACATAAAACTTCTGCTGGGTCACTTCCCTGTGGCTTTTCCAAGTAGCCTGGCCTTCCTCATAGCATGGTAAATAAGTTCCCCACACAAGCACCCTGACAGAACCAGGCAGGGACCGTACACATAGCATGATCCAGCCTTGGAAGCCTTACCACATGCTCTCCACCATATTTTCCTCATCAGAAGGGAGTCACAAGTCAGCCCATATTTGAGAAGGATTATTAGATTCTACTTTTCCAGTGGGAACATGTCAAAGAACATGTAGACATGTTTTAACTCATCCTGGAAGGTTGTATTTGCTCTTTGCAAGGAGTCTTGTTGAAGGGATGGGCTTCTTGAGGTTCTATATTCACAAGCTGGCATTCTTTTATAAGGGGTGTGGAGGTATAATTAACTCTGAGTAGCTTCATGGTAGTCACAGATTGTCTTGTTACTAGCTTGCTTGGTACCTATATGCTTGTTAATAAGATTGTTTCCTGGTACCCAGAACCACAGCCACATGGTTAGTGGGTGGAAGTTGCAGGAGTTGAACATTTGTCTTTTCACTATCTTTGGGGGTCTATTTCCATAGTCATGGGATTAATTCCATCATCTTATCTGTGCTTCTTCTATCAGTCCACATTCCAGAATACTCAACTGAGGAGAAAAACATGGGGTCCTGCTCTGGTCCCAAGTTGATAACTTCAAGTACTGTAGAGCTTTCCTTCTTATTGTACAGGTTGTGAGTTTCTTACTTCCAACCATGAGTGTATGCATTTTCAAAACTCACAGCAGTTCTTTTGTTACTGACTGTATTCATCTTGCCTTCCTCCCTGCCTCCCCAGGCCACCCATAAAGGTGTTTCTCAAAAAAGCAAGCCAAGAAAGTGAAATTAAATCACTGACATCTACTACTCAGCCTCACTCAGCACTCTGGTTTCCTGGATTCTTCCAGGAAGAACTTAAGATGTTGTCATGACTGGTTTTTAGTGTCTCTCCTTTTTGGAGGACCGGGGTGCTGGAAAGTAGTGATGGGGAATGTAGGCAACTCAGTGATT
This sequence comes from Hydrochoerus hydrochaeris, assembly GCA_004027455.1. Lineage (NCBI taxonomy): Eukaryota > Metazoa > Chordata > Mammalia > Rodentia > Hydrochaeridae > Hydrochoerus > Hydrochoerus hydrochaeris. The sequence continues at coordinate 3,179 of PVLA01010590.1, forward strand.
CTGCTAAAAATCTTCACTTCCCATGTGTGGGGATAACTATTCTAATTTTTCACTTAATGCAATAAAAAGAAGGGAAAGATGAAGGTAAAATATACTGATGACCTAAAGTTTATATTATTTTATGAGAGTAATAACTTCCAGGACAAAATTCTTTATATATTAATAAACTTAAATTGAATTAGCAGTTATGTTTTTACATTTTCCTCTCCTAAAAGACAACATCTTGGCCAACTAAGTGTGAAATAACCTTTAATTTCACAACCGGGACACTTGAATTCCATTTTGCAGTTCTGCTGTTGTTAGAACATCAAAGGTCAACTCTAGTAGCATTTGCAGATGTTATCTGGGGTAAAAAAGGAGATATTTGTTATTAATTTTTTATAGTGCTAACTCCATTATGTTAAATGCTAGGCAGTAGCCAATTGCTGCAAGGGAGCTAATAGCAAATCTCTAGAAAATCTCAAAATTAATATTTTGCAGCCTTTATACTATTTTTAACTTTTTATGCTGAGATGCCTACTGTCTGAGATACACATATTTTTCTCACCATTCGAGTGTCCATATGCACATGTAGTTGGGTCTGAACAAAGAATGTCCCTGAATATTCTTTTATGGGCTTCTCTGAGTGGCTGTATCACACTCCACCTGGCGTTCTTGCCTGTGCGAGTCCACTTTTCCAATGGCCTTCTGGTCCCCCCACTCTGTTCCTTTGGGCTGAGATCTCACATATCAGGAGATGTTGTTTAAAAATATGAAGCAGAACGTGAGGGTGAAAGAGAGAAGGCAAAGGTCTACCTTCTCCATGATCTGCACAGGGTTCTGGGTCACTTTCTTGGTCAACACTGCTGAATGGACATCAGTGGAAAAATGATGCAGAAACAGACTGTGGATCTCATGTCCTCAGGTCACGTGAAATCTGTCCCTGTTAGATTCCTCAGGGTTGGTTAACAGTCTCCTTGGGAAGCCCAGGTGAGCAGCAGAGCTGAGAGCACAGCCCAGAGGTTTATGGCCCAAGGACTGGCCTCAGCCCTGCATCCAGTTGTGCGCTTGGGACTAGAATGCCGTCAGGCAGCTCTGTGTGCAGAGACCTGGATGCGAGTGAGTAGAGGAATCCTTTCCAGACTTGAAGATGTGAAATGACAGGAGAAACATGAGGTATGGAAAAAAGAAAGCGGAGAATCCCACCACCTCCCACTGTTTCTAATATCCATGCTGAATTAGAAGCAGCACATTACTGGCGTCCAGTCAGCATGGGGAAGTCACAGCGACAGTTCAAAGTTTCTGGTTTTGTAAGGTCCTGAGCAGCCTGCCTGTGCCACGGTTGGTGCTCCGGATGGTGGACATGCCAGGAAGAGCAGGGCTTTTGAAATATGCCTTTGCATGAAAGGTTGTCCTTCCTGGCTGCCCGTGACAGCAGACTAGCTTTTCCAGGTATCTCCAAACTCTATGTTTTAAAAGTTTCAAAACAGAATTTTGAGGCTCTATAGAGCTGTGATGAGACACATCTTTGCCTTATACACGTGTACTATTGGAAAGAAAGGCAGCCTGTATGGACCCTGATGTCACCTGAGCTTCAGGTGACATCTGGATGAAGTTCCCACTCTGACAGCTGACATTCACAGCTCCCCAAGATCTCATGATTCCTTGCAAGCTTGCAGGCCCAGCTTCCCTCAAGGTCCCTGTTTGAAGGTGCCCAGTTTCAGCCACTGCCCTCCTAGCCAGCTCACTCATGTCCTAGGACTTGCTTCTCCCTTGCGGTCTCTGAGAGGATGTCCAACTTCCTACTTCCCTGCCTTCTTTTCAGGACTCAACCTTAGCCCACCTCCCCTGGAAGGCTTCTCTGACAAAGCCCTTCCTACCTCTAGTGGTGAAGTGGGCAAAGAGGAAGCTAGAAATTCCTGGACTTAGGAGACTAAAGGACGAATCTCCAGCCAGCGATATATTTTTAAATGAATACATAGCCCTAGAACCAATACCAGAATGCAAATTTAGTAATCACGTATTTGGGAGGATCTTTGATGTATATTCCCTGTGTCAAATCTTTGCATTTGCACAGGTATTTCTGGTTTGGGGTCCTGAGGTGGTCCCACCAGGAGCTGGTAAATTCAGAACCTCTGTAATGAAGTCTATGCGAAAAGTCAAGCCTGTGAAAACTTTGTGGGTGCTACTATTGGTCCTAGGGCTTTCTGGAGTGAAATTGATTAGAAATTAGAAATCAATTTCTAATCAGCTTGATTCAACCAAATCAAGCTGAACAGACTCTCAAGATTGCTGCATGGCCCAAAGTGCTGCCAGTCCAGAATAAAAGACAGAGTGAATATTCATAAGGAAACAACTTGGGAGACTCCACGGTTTATGGGTAGGAAGCAGGCTGAGATAGCTACTCAGCCTCAAAGATAGGATCCCAGAAAGGGAAAGTCTTCCCAGAGAGTTGATCAGGAGCCCTGGAGAACAACAGACAGAGAAGATACTCTCAGAGTGTGTGCACCAGATCTCAGCAAAATGCATGCCTGCCCCATACAAAGGGCATCTTGAAGGGGGAAGGGTTTATTAGGTTCACAGTTTCAGAGATTTCAGTCCACGGTAAGCTAACTCCAAGGCAGAAACATTATGGTAGAAGGGTGTGGTGGCTCAAAGATGCTCGGTACATGATGACTGAGAAGCAGAGCACAGGGTAAGAGTGCTAGTGAGAACTATACCCTCCAAGGACACACTGAAGTCCACTACCTCCCACGAGCCCGACCTTCTGACAGCATTCCCAGGTATGAGCACATCCGGTACAGCATCCCCACGATCCAATCCCATTTCCAGGAGTCTCCTAATTCAGTCAAGTTGAAAATCATAATTAATGGTCATGATATGTTATTTGTTTATAGGAAGTGGCTCACGGGATTATGGGGGCTGGCAAGTCCAACACTGACAGGATAGGTGGGCAGGCTGGAGACCGAGGAAGGGGTTACTGTTCAAACCCAAAGACCTGTGTGCGTAAGCAGTACTCCTGGCTTAGGAGAGGTGAATTTGTGGGGTGTGTGTGTGTATTTATTTTTGCTCTTGCTTTGGGGGAAGACATTTATTTTGAATCACATTTCAGAAGTTAAGGTCCTTGCATGGTTGGTGGCATGGTGGAAGGGCCTGCGCAGAAGAAAGCTGCTCATATCATGGCAGCTAGAAAGTGGAGAGCGAAGAGAGCCCAGAACGGAGATGCTCACTTCCAGTTCATGTCCTAATAACAAACCTTTTTCCTCCCAGGCTCCTCTTCTTACATCACATTTAGCTATAGGTGCTCCCATGGTTCAAAAGTCTCCCTATGAATTCATGTGGCTTTGAAGGGCACATATGGATACAAACCATAACATTTGGCCCCTGGTCACATGAAGAGGCATTTAGTCCATCTCAAGAGTCACCAAGATTTAACAGTTGCAGAGGTGCTGAAAAGGCCAAAGCCTCCCACTGAGACTTCAGGCAAACTCTTGGTTGTCAACCCTTGAAAAATAAATAAGAAAATTGTTTGCTGTGCCCAGCAAACAATGGCACAGGGTAAAGGATTCTGTTGTAAAAGGAAGAAATAGAGAGATAGAAAGAAATGGGACTAAAGCAAAACCCAAACCCAACAGGGCAAACATTAAATCCTGTAGTTCTATGTCCAGCACCTGCAGCAAGTTATGGTGAGATTCCAACTCCAGATGGCCTAGGCAGCCCTGCTCCTGCAATACGATCTGTTGTGGCTGTCATGGCCTCTCTCTCAGGCTGGCTTTGATCATTGCCTGCTATTTGCTCGGCAGACATTCTAATTACCCTGGGTCTCCACTGTACTTTCAACTTTACCTTGACAGCTTCATGAACTGCTGTCTCAGGGTCACACTACCTGGCCTTCCAGACCTTCTTCTAGTATCTTGGTGGAAACCTCTCTGACCTCACAACTCTTGCATTCTCCCATTTAACTAGCATCCAGCACTAGTTACTAGTGCTACCAACTTAAGCAACAACTGCCTCCCTGCAAGATATCTGCAGTGACCTCTGAGAGTGTGGGTAATTGAAAACTATGAATAGTATCTTGGGGAACAATTTTTTTTAGGTGACCTTTTTTCTAGTTCTCTATCTTCAGGCTTCCTTTTCAAAATAGTCTTTTATTTTTGTAACTTTGAGCCTGTGACAGATAGGACTTTGTCATTTTCTATGATGCTCTAAAACTGTCTTTCTTATCATCCTTATCCAAAGAACTTGACTACCTTTTTAAACTAATCTTCCAATCAACCAAATTTTCCTCTGCACTAGCTTTATAGTGAAACTGAGAGCTTTTAAAATTGACTTAATGTCCTAATTTTCAGTGTAAACTTGGGGAAAAACCCCTAAAAGTATTTATGCCACAACCTCAACATTGGGCTACCTTGAAATTTTCTCTGCCAGATTAGTCCACTGTTTTTATGTGAACAAAGTCTCCCAAATGCTTCTGAACACTGTAGTCATACAGTATCACAGCAATAGTTACACTTGTTTGGTACCAAAATCTGTTTTAATCACCTTTCTTGTTGCTGGAAGAAAATACCTGGCACTCACAATTTTAAAGAGAAGTTTATTTTGGCCCATATTTCCCAAGTTTCTGTCCTGGCAAGGTTAGCAGGTTGGTGGAAGAGCCTCAGTAGAAGAAAGCTGCTCATGTCATAGTTGCTGGGAAACAGAGTGGAAGGGGTCTGATTTGTGTTCTAGTGAGGCCTTTAACTGATTGTATGAAACCCTCCCACATTATGAAGGATAATTTGCCTTACTTAAAGTCTGTCCACTTGAACACTGTTGTATCTCTGAACATGAACTTAATTCTTTCCATGATTCTGATCACAAACCAAACTGGATGAGAACTAAATCAAATTTGATTCAATGGTGACTTCATTGGGGAAATTTGATTTGGTGCTCATCCAATTCAGTTTGTAACTAGAATCATGGAAAGAATTAAGTTTGTGAAAAGAGGTACTGCTGTCTTAATTTCATTTCAAAAACACTTTCAGAGAAATATTTAGAATAACACGACAAATATCTGAGTACCATGGTTTAGCCAAGTTGATAGATCAAATGTATCATCACAACCACTAGTGTTGTGTTTGTGTCTCTCACCCTTCCTCTTCCCACTGGAGATGTTGGATGCAGCTATTTTTTCCAGGGGTGTGTGTGTGTGTGTGTGTATGTGTATATGTGTGTGTGAAAGGGGAGGTGGTGTTAATGACTTGTCTTTTGGTGTATAGTTCTACAAAGCAAGGGGAAACATGTCCAAATGTCAAATAGATAATGAGATCCTTAACTTCAAGTATTTTATCATGATTGAATAAGCTTTTGTAGCTTTTTGGGGGTGGGAGATTCATATAATTTTCTGAAGAAAAGTAAATATTTTTTGTGAAGAAATATTTGTGGATTGCAAGATGTCACCCAACTGTGTTCACTCTCTCCCATGCTAATCATACATACCTGTCTCATTGCTTTTGGTCTTGGCTGCTACTTTGACCAATGAATGTAAACAAAGAGTTGGCATACCAGTTCTGAGCAGAGAATTTGAAAGGCATTATCTGCTTCACTTAGTCTCCTAAGCATTTGTTCTCTGTTGTGAATACTGGAGGCTTTTTCTCCCTGGGTCTCTGAATGAGAAGACCAGTTTCAGAGCCCAACTAATCACAGCAAAGCCCATCCAAGATCAGCAGGCTCACACAAATCACAGCCCTTGCTAATCCTGAACAAAAAATAAGTTTTGCTGAAGTTATTAAGATTTTGGGGATGTTTGTTACTGCAGCAAAAGTAAACTTGTACAATGAATCTTGCTAATTTGGATAATCCCAATCAGGTGAACAAAGACTTACTTTCCTAACAGAAAGTTTTAAAATTCTAATTATGTAGATATTATTCCAATTCGTCAACATATTTTTTAATTTAAAATTTAATTTAAAATTTATTTTAGCATATTCTAATAGTATAATGATTACATTCATCATGAGTCTTCACTGTATTTTGTCCTGGAAGATATGTGAAAGACTTTAAAAGGCTTCATTTACTCGTGTTACAGGATTTTGGACACCACTGTGAACTCTGGAACTCCATCATGGATGGCCAAATCTTCTGATGTTAAATGAAGAGAGGAAGGCCCTGGCTCTCTGGATGTGGAAGATTTCCCAAGTGGCATCTCCTTCTTCGTTTTTCAGTTTGCATTTGAGCTGGATAAAAAAGAAAAACAGAGTTTGGAGTTTCTCTTAACTGTGCCAACAAATTCCAAAAGGCATTTTCGACTGAAAATAAAACTTGAGAAAGCACCATCCTTACAAAGTTTTTGTTTTGTGGAAATGATACAAAATCTTAAATCCAATTCATTGTTTTCTATTCTTTCCTTCAGTTCTTTACTTAGCTACTGGGAAACTAAAGTAGTCATTTTTGGTGTTTATTCTTAAGCCCAATTCTTCCATAATCGAGTTTAAATTTCCAGCAACGTGGGAGGATATAAAATTATTTTGCCATTATAACTTTAGCTGAATTTTTAAAATGAGAACATTTTTTTCTGAGTAATAAAGACTCAAATTCAGTAAAAGCAATTGGTGACCTTGCAAAACAATCACGATGCTGTATCTTATACAACTGATCCGGATATTTTAAGAGCAGGTCAGACCAATGAATGTTCACGCAAAAGGTTAGAGAACTAGGTTAAAGAAAAAAGCATCCATCTCATCAGTGTGACTCATCCACCCTCCTGAGACTGGCAAAATGACTCAGGCTTTCAAGTAAGTGACAATGCTTATAGAAAAAAATATGACCTAGCGGTTTTCATCAGGACTTCTCAGTTGGCCGGTTGTTATGCTTTTGATTTTCCTGCTTCCCTGAGGAATTTGGGGTATTTTGAGCTTTTTCACAGAACGGTCTAAAGAACCCTGCTGACAGTTCACAAGAAAACCTCTGACTGTCTAGATTTCAACCTTGACACTCACAAAGACTCGAGTAGAAAGAGTTGAAGGAAATTTCTGATTAAAACACTAGGTGAAATCAAGCCCCAAGGCTACAGGTAGATATGCCAAACCCTGCTTGGTGGCACCTATTCATACCCAGAACCAGTGTGATCCTTCAGTTGAGGTCAGCTCCAAATGCACAGCCAGGTTTCCAAGTCTTGTTCCTCTGCTCCATCTATTTAGAAACAGAGTCATTGGTTGGCAGAAAAGAACCACTACAGGGCTGGGAATTTGTATCAGGTTTGCCCAGGCTCGGGGTGGGGTGGGGATGTCACTTCAGGCTGATTTCCTTCTAGTTTTTGTTCTTCAGTCACTGAATGGTGACAATCCCACCCTCTTTGTTGAGTTATGGTCAGAATCACTAAGATGATGTGCGTGGAGACTTTGGAGTGCCATGGGACATCAAGGCATCCAGCATTTCAGCTATTATGTTCTGAGGAGTGACCTTGCTGTTTGACATGCTGGTAGCTTCCAGGAGTTTTCTGTGTTGACATAAGCATGCCCAGAGGGTTTATGGGATAGAAGAAAACAACTGGGAGTAGGTTTGGTAGATATACAAATGCTATTATATGTTCCATAAAAACAACCATTTGGACACATTTAGTGTGATATGCTCTGTGCCTCCAGTTCTATTTTCTGACTGCATACCAAAGGCTCCTCTTTCTCCTCTCTGTTCCTTTCCCTCTCTCAGACCCACTCTATCTCTTGCTTCCTGTTTGGCCATGTTCCGAAACTGTCATCTACCTGAGGACAAATCTTAGCTCCCTTGCTTACTGGTCAGGCACAATGGAAGCATAGCTTTTTCTCTTGCACTTGTTCTTTTGCACTCAAAGCTGCTTAGGCACATTCAAAATAAGTAACTTTTTTGAAGCCTGTCTTAGGTACTTTTCTGGCATTGCTGAGACAAAATATCCAACACCCAAAGTTAGAGGGGGAAAGGTTTACTTAGCTCACAGTTAGTAGAGGTTTCAGTCCATAATTGGCTGGCTCCACGGCAGAGTGGCACATGGCGGAGGGGCAAGCATTTGTGGTAGCAAAAGACAGCAAAAGCAAGAATAGAAAAGGAAAAGAGAGTTGACAAGCCTCCTTCTGTCCTTTACATTGTATGCAGGCTACCTGTCAGAAGGCAGGTGTAGCAATCACACTCTTAATCCCAGCATTGCATTACAAATCAATCACACACTCTAGATGCAGCTGAAAAAGCCTTAGGACCACATAAGGCTTTGGGGGTGGGGGGACATCTAGTCACAAACCATAACAAAGTCAAAAACTCCAAAGAATAGAATTTTGAAGAGTTTTCTTCCAGGGACTGTAAGGAGGCAAATTAAATACACCACCCACAATATATCTTCATAAAAATGCACTTTGCTCATTTATCCTTGTTCACCCTTATCCTTGTTCAGCTGGTCACTCTGGAACTCAGGCCAGTTTTCTCTTACTATTATTGTCCTCTCATCCTACCGTATTATGCAAAACACTTTCATTTCCACATGGCTGCTCTTATTTGCATATTTACCTACTATTTAGATAAAGAAATACCAACAAATTCTTCTTGGCAGTGGGAGTGGAGTGAGATTTGAGGCTGCTGGGAGGACATTTGATTCGGTTTTGCATAAGCAATCTTGGTCACCTCTCATACTCCTTCTTCCTCCCAGGTGTGGAGGGACTTAGTAGAAGTATGAGGTTCTTATCCGACCCTTGGATCATAGCATAGAGATAATGAGCCCCAGGTTAAGGGTTTGGCATAGATAGTGAGTAGTAAATCTTGCTGTTCCAGGACCACAGCTTGTATCCTCCCAGTTTTCCATGCCCATTTAGGACTCTGCTGTTCTGCATAGCAGCTACAAGAAAGGCTCCGAACACCAGCAGGAAGGGCCCTTGCTCTACCTTGTCAGTTACCACAAAAACCCGTAATAACCACAGTCGACACTGAGTGATCTTTTCTGATTGGATATAACTTCAAATTCTCAAAGAATTTTCATAGATTTCTTTGACCCTCCAGGACCCCCATAAGGTAGCCACACCCTTCAGGCATTCAATAAATACTTGCTGAAAATAAGTATTCAAGGGGTTCTCAGAGGGTACTCAGTGAGTCCTCAGGACTTGGGCTTTCAGTTTTAAACCCAGAATAGTCCTAGTCAAACTGATAGGAGTTGGTCATCCTTCTGCCATCCTGGGCATAGAGCTGCCAAATACAAGCAGGACAGGAGTGTTGCCAGCACACACTGGGCTTACACACTAGTGATTTTCATGTGTTTTCTATTTGTTGAACATTGAACTGAGGTGCTGCAATCTGCAGTTCAGAAAATGTTAAGTACTGATGTCTTTTCCTTCTTTCTTTCTTTCTTTCTTTCTTTCTTTCTTTCTTTCTTTCTTCCTTTCTTTTCCTCCTCCTTCTCCTCTTCTTTTTTTTATTTTAAAGAGAATAAAACAAAAGAGAACAGATCTAAGCAGATCAGAACAGAACAATGTAAGCAACACAGCACTTCACAACAAGACAATTGGATATCAACAGTAGCTATCATAATGTCTCTTTCTTTGAAATAGTTGAGCTTAGCTTTACACACAATAATGTCAAACATAACAAAATAGTACAAAACCACTCAAGAGAATGAAAGTATCACAAGGCATTCTGAACCAAATAACCAAAGATGAACAATAGCTACTATATTATCTCATTTTCCATAAAAAATTTGTTTATACTATCATACATATTAAAATCCAGTAAGACACAATATGATAGAACCAATGGTAATAGAAAAACAAAGGCATGGTAGGGCTTCAGAGCAAGATGATATTAAATCAGCAATGGCTGCCATATTGTCTTTTCTTCAAAGTAACTATTCATACCATCACATATATTAAGATCAAACAAAACAGAATAAAACCATTCCAACCAATGAATGAAAAATAAGACTTCAAAGCAATATAATGGTGAACCATGATTACCATAAAATCTTACGTACTCTTACCATTTCTTACACTAGGGAGACAATACGGTATTTATACATGTGAGTTTGATTTATTTCACTTATGAGTATGGATTCAAGTTGCATCCATTTATTTATAAATATCTCAATGTGATCATTCTTTATAGCTGAGTAGTACTCCATTGCATAAAAGTACCACAATTTTTTTATCCATTCCTCGGTTGATGGGCACTTAGGTTGTTTCCAATATCTGGCTATTACAAATTGTGCTGCTATAAACATGGGTGCACATATATCACTGTGGTAAGATGTTTTCAGTTCTTCTGGGAATATTCCGCCTCCTCCTCTTCCTCTTCCTCTTCCTCCTCCTCCTGCTCTTCCTCTTCTTCCTCCTCCTCCTCCTCTTCTTCTTCCTCCTCTTCCTCCTCTTCTTCTTCCTCTCTCTTTCTCTCTCTCTCTCTGTGTTTCTTGTTTCTTTCATTCATGGTACTGGAGATTGGACTCAGAACCTTCATGTTAATTTATAACCCATTCCTTTAAAAAAACATTTTGAGACAGATTCTTGCTAAGTCACTAAATTCCTTAAACTGGATTCATACCTGTGGTGCTCCTGCCTCAGCCTCCCAAAGTGCTGGGATTATAGGCCTGACTCATCCATTCTTTAGATTTTTAATTCATTCATTAGGCCTCGAGCTAGTCCCTGGTTAGGAAAAGACAGGGTTGCACGAAGTATTGTCCTGGCTCTTAAAGAGCTCGTAGGCTAGTGCTGTTGAGAGTAGGGAGATGCTAGGAAACCAATCACCAGGCAGGAGTTCCGGGTCTATGACTTTGAGGTACTCACTCCATTCTACTCTTTGCATCCTCTTTTGATTTTTCTGAGTTGCTGCCCATCCTCTGCATGTAGCCTCAGCATCCTCCTGTGACTCCTTTTCCTACATTAGTGCCCTAATCCTCTCCCATCCTTTCGATTATTACCTAGGTGTGTATACCATCTACTAAAATCGAGATCAAGAGAAGTACATTGATTGAATGCCGGTTATGCATATTCACCGAGACACACTCAAATCGAAAACAGACATCCCAGGAAATTCCTTTGGGGGAGCTCATGTTCTGATTGAGAGATGAGAGTTTTCTCCTAGTTGTCAGGCATGTCAGTGAATTGCTTTCCTGGAGTAAGTAGATGGTTTTGGGGTGCATATGGGCAGCAAGAGTCAGATTCTGTTGTGTCACAAGGCTTCCTCTAAAATTTAGTCACTTTTCCTATACATTTCAGAGCAACCAGGACCCCCGCTAATTGAATAGTGTCCCACTTGGGACCAGATCATGCATTTCCAGGAAGGACAAAATAATCCAATTAGTGTTGAAATGTCAGCCCAAGCTGCAGATACGCCTTTGATATGAGCCATCGCATTTTCTTCGGCTGTCATCTACGGGACGGTGCCTTTGCCGGGGATGGTCACCTGTTTCAAAAAGCACAACTCTCAGTTCATTGCTTTTTCTGGAGTCCTGTTTACAGTTTTTCTCTGGCATTTTTCTGTGGGCTGGCAGTTTGAAGATATGAATTGCCTCCTCCCAAACTAGATGAAGACCTCTCAGAAAGAATGATTTTTGTCACCCTTACCTGAGAGTGTGGTTGGCATCCTCTAAAAAGCTGTGTCCATTTATTTTGTCTCCTTTAATCACTCATTTCTCCATGAGGGTCTATGGCATGTTTCTTACATTACAGGCATTTTTCTGGGTGCTGGGGAGATGGTTGGAAATGGGAGACTCTGAGAAAGTGAAATCTGAGTTGAGAACCAAGTTGACATGCAAAGATGCAGGTGCAGAATGTTCTAGTCAGAGAGAACAAGCACAGAGACTCTAAGAGGAAAAGAGCTTGGTTTATTTGATGAGCAAAGGTGGGAAGTGTGACTGGAGGCTACAGCAGCTGATGCCGAGGTGAAGAGAGGTGGGCAGGAGCCGGATTACCTTGAGTCTGCGGTTTCATTCTGACGCACCACAAAGAGGACACTGAAAGCGCTCTAAGTAGGAGAATGAAGGGCCCAGTGTGATTGTTAAAGGATCATGCTGGTTGCTTTGGAAATTATGCCATAGGGAAGCAAGAGTGAGCCAATCAAGAGAAAAAACAAAACTGCAAAATTCTAGGTTAGACAATGACAGTGGTTTGGACCAGGATGGTGGGAGTGAGATGGGGGGAGGGGAGGAGACAGATTCAAAGTACATTTGAGGAGCATCGGAGCAAAAGAAGAATGGAGCTTTTGTCTTGAGCAAAGGGGTGGATGGAGCTGCCGCTGGCAGAGGAATAGGAGGCCACACACAGATCCTGTGTACCGATTGCACGTCTCAGGTGCGGCTGCCACTTTCAGTCAACTGCCAGGAACACAGGATCTTTTGGTTTCAGGTATCATCAGCCTGGAAATAAATTTTCAGTACAATACAAAAAGTCAATTGAGACCTAGAAATTATTTTCTTTCAAGAACTAAAGGAAGAACAAGAAAAAGAAAAGAAAAAAAAGCATTGACCACATACAGAAGAGTGGCAAAGAATCACCCAAGATGCTTCTTTTGAAGCGGTTTCATTTTTTTTTTTTGATCACTGAAAATAAAAACAATAAGGGTGACCAGCCTGTAGTGATTGCTTGATAAGTGCTTCACATGTTTAACTTCCTTTAGTCTTCATGTCACCTAGGAAATAACATGAGTATTTTACTTTACTCTTAAATGAGGAAACCAAAGCCTACAGAGACAAAGGAACCGCTCAAGGTCACACAGAAGGGAAATGGCAAAGCCTGAAATTAAACTCAAATCCCTTGATCCCTGTCCTGTGCTCTTGAGTTCTGGGCTCTCTAGTTCCTTCCTAGACACTGGCTGAGATGCCACCCCATCTGGTCCAGGTGTGTTGGCGCACAGCTGGACGGAACAACTGCCAATGGGCCACCTGATGTCCCTCTGCCATGGTGATGGTGTATACTAACGACAAAGCTCAGCCTTCCGTGAGCATGATGTTGAGGGCTACACGGGTAAGGAGAAGTCATCATGGCCTGAGACTGTGGGAAAGTCCTTTTGTTGAAAGGTGGGTGGTACTCACACCCCAGGAGAGAATCTGGAAATGTGTGGAGGTGTTTCCTTTCAGCTCAGTGATCGGCATATGGAGGGAGAGGGAGGAGAAAAGCTAAAGTTTCTATCAGGCATTGATGCTGTCCCACCCGAAATGCTGAGAGCGCCAATGAGACCCTAGAGGACCAGATGAGTCTTTAGACTCTGGAAGTGGAAAGGATTTTTCTCTTACAAGAGGCCAGACCATCTTAATGTTAGTGGACTGTGCTAATGGGGGCCTCAGTTAGGTTTCAGACTGACAACCCACCTTTGCCTTCAGAGATCTTATAGACACACAGAGGGACTAAACTGTGTCCGTTGGGATACTCTCTTTTTCTCTGCTTTCTTTCCTTTTCTACACTGTATTTTTAATTTTAATTTTTTGGCCAGTAAGATGAGTACTTAACTGGGAAGCTACAGCTGGCCTGGCTGGTATTACCATCCACGGGAGAGCCCTTAATGAAGAATATCTGATTATGGAAGGAAATTAGAATCTGTTTGTTTTCTGTTCATTTAACTTGATGTTTTAATGATGCTATAAGTTATTTGAAATATTCTATTTCAATATACTTTTCATTGCACTTACACCCGGAGGCAGGCTGACAAAGGGTGACATGTTTAAAAAGTCTGCTTTCAAATAATACATTTCCACTGGAAACTTGAAGCAGAAAAGTTTTATATCGGGAATGCTTCAGAGTCTTTTTTTAAAAATCAAAATAATTAAATTCCAAGGATAAGCATAAGGGGACTTTTCCTTCCCCCCAAACTGCAACATTTTGCTTTATTTTAAATATATAAGACCAACGAGAAACAGAATTATGTTGTGACTTACGTAAATGGAAACATTGGCCTTTAGTTCCAGTCGTTAGAAAATAGAAAATTAACAGGTAGTAGTTTTGAAGGGAGGACATAACTAGATCTTTTTATTCTACTTTTATTTAAATATATGTTTATCCCTTTCTATGCTGTCTCCCCAGTTGGAGGTGCAAGCTCTGTAATCACAAGAACCTTGTCTGTTTGCACTTTCAGTACCCAGACAGACCCTGGATACGAAAGCAAAATAGTTGCTTAATAATTGTTTTTTTGGTGTGAGAGGCAGAATAATTGTTCCCCAAAATGTCTAAGTCCTTATCCCTGGAAGCTGTGAATATGTTATACTATACTACAAAAGGGAATTAAGGTTCTGGTTGCACTTCAGTTTACAAATCAACTGACCTCAAAGTAGGGAGAATTTCTTGGATTATGAGTTGATCTGAATAAAATATCATGAATCTAAAAGTAGAAGGAGGAGGCAGAGGTTAGATGGAGTGTGAGAAGGACTCCACTGGTTTTTGCTGCCTTTGAAAACAGGAAAAAAAGAAGGTCCAAGGCCAAAGAATGTGGGCAGAATTGAGATGCTGGGAAAGGCCAGATGATGGATTCTGCCTTGGAGCTTCCAGAAAAAATCATAGCCCTGCCTACGCTTAGACATTTGCCCAAGGAGACTATGTCCAGTTTCTAATACACAGACTACATTGATTCTTTCCTTCATGATTCAAATTATTGATTAGGTTTCCTAATTCCCATAATTACATTTGTGTAGTTTGAGGTCACTAAATTTGTGATAAATTGTGACAGCAACAATAGAAAATGAATAAGCATGGTGAATAAACCCAACCCTGATGTCACAAGCACTCACTGGATGATCGAAATGTTTATTTCCAGGGTCTATGGCAGGCACTGTGAATAGCAGTGTTCTTTCCCACCCCAAGGCCTTCATTCCTAGCATGCCTCTGCCTGAGGGTCTGTGTCCACCTCTTTGCTTAGCTGTCTCCCAGGATTAGGAAAAGTGTTTCTGTAAGTCCTTCCAGCTCCTGAAATAACTTATGCTCAGAAATAGATGTGTGTATAAATATATATGATAGTATATAATCCAATTATGAGATTATGATATGCAAATATTTTTGTATTATGGGTAAAATGTGGTATGGGTATAAGAAACTATATAGAATATGCAGGCTCCAAAATTATTATAAAGTATATAACACTGACACCACTGCTCAGATCAGGACAGGAAATTTTCAGTACTTTTGTGGAGTTTGCTAATTGCATCCCCTTGGTGTGATTTCATATGTTCCTCTGTCCTCTGTGTCTTCTATAAACTAACTCCACATTTATCTCTAAAGGTTTCATTGTGTTAAATTTTGACTTTTATTTTTATTTTTTGGCAAGACTACTTAACAGAATGTGGGGTTATCTTCCAACCAGAGGCAATGGAACATCTGGTTGTTCTCTTTGATATTACCAGTTTTTGATGTTAAATTTCTAGAGTCATCCATTCATTGTAAAGGCTTCAGAGAGGTGATGCTTTTGCTTATTTCCTCCCTTTATTTATTAGCTAAAATATTTCTAAAGAGAGAACTATTGCCTTTTTGATTCTTTCCTTCATGATTCAAATTATTGATTAGGTTTCCTAATGTCCCATAATTAATTGCTTAGTGTCTTCCTCCCCTCTAACATGTACTCCAAACCCACAGGAGGGCAGGGCTTTGATTTCTTTCAGTCACCACTGACCCCTGGGCCACATGCAGGTGACATAGCAGACTCTTGTTAGGTAGTTACTGAATGAAAAAAAGGGTGAATGAACGAAGTTCTTTTTTTTCTTTCTTTTTTTGTGGTACTGGGGATTGAACTCACAACCTTGTGCTTGCCAGGCAGGCACTTATGCTACTGAGCTAAATCCCCAGCCCCCAGAAGTTCTTTTTTCTTCCTGTCTCTTTCACTTCCCTGCCCTTTCAATTTTTCTACAACCTGTTTTAGTTCCATTTAGCTAGGCCATGGGTAAAAGCAATTTGTGTCAAAAATATAAAATTAGTGAGGAAATACCCTCCTAGCCATCAAAAGTGGTCGCTTCACAGTGGTTCTGACATAAAAACATTAATTGAGAGCATTTATTGTGGATAGGAAGTCACCCAAATAGGTGTTTAAACAACATTTACTTACTTTTTTTTCTTGTCTTCTAAGTACACCTTAGCAGGCTTCCTGGTGAGATTCCCTGAGAGGATAGGTGTGGCATTAGTATGGCTAAGAATTAGCTAAGCACACTGCGCCTGCCTTTCGAATGGTTCAAGGTAGTGCCACACTGGTTATATCATTTGTTCTTGAAAATATCCTTGTGAAGGGCCCAACCTCTGAGATGTGGGGAGATTTTCCTCTATTGAAAAGGGGCAAGGGAGATTACTGGGGGACACCAACCAGGGTTTCTGGAGTACACGTTAGGGCTAGACATTTGTCCATATGCTGGATGGTTTCTAAGTAACTGATGGAATTTCAGCTGGGATGAATCTTAGAGATTATTTAATGGCACCAAATGTATCAATTATGTATTGTCACAGTAATGCTGCATGACAAAGTGCCATGAAACTCTAGTGGCAAAAAAAAAAAAAGGGCAAATATCTATTGCTTTCCTACGTGGGGTCAGCTGTACTGCTGATCTTGGCTGAACTTATTCATGTATCTAGGGGTGAGCTGGCTGTTGGCTGACCAAGGCTGGCCTTTGCTGGAGTGACTCTGTTTTGTTCCTTATAAATCTTTCCCCCCAGGATGCTGGACTGAGAGAAAGTGGAAACACCAGCCTCCTGAGGCCTCTGTACAGAATCTGTACATTGTCCCTTCTGCTGCCTTCTATTGGCCAAAGCAGGTGGATGAGCAGCTCATCTTCAGGGAGTGGGGAACTGGACTCAGCCTCTTCAGTGAGCGGAACTGCAAACTAACCGTACAGAGGACATGGATTCAGGGGTGGTGGTGGTGGTGGAAATTAGGGACCTTAATGCAGCTGATCGAACACCACGCTATCTAATTTTTCAGAGGCTCAAACTGTCTCATAGACTAGCTTCCAACTGGTCCAGGGTCACTCAGCAGAATGAGGACAGGAGATCAAGACTCTCACCTCCCACATTAGTGGCTTTCCCATCATTCCTATAGGCTCTAATTAAAAGCAAAGGATGCCTTTGGCATTCACGACTCAGTCAGAAGTAACTCTGACTCTAACTGAGTTAGAGCTCAGTAACAGCTGAGTATGGATGTTAACGGAAGGATTACTTCTTACACTCAAAGGTTTCCTTCTGGAATTCCATGGAGGAGAAGGCTCACCTGCCGTTCCTTGGCATCCTAAAAACCATGCCATAAGAAGACCCTCATTTCTTTGATCTTGTTTTGCTCCGTCTGAATGGAAGGGCATCTCAGTGCCTCTGGAATGACATTCCTTCTCTGATCACTCAACAGGTGCTTTTGGCAAAAGTGAGTTTTTGTACCAGAGTTCCTCTCTGACTCAAGGGGAAAATAACACGATCATTTTGGGGATCTGTTTAGTCTCAAAGGCAAACAACTTACTAATTAGGGTAAGAGACTTTACAAAAATATGTTTTCGATTCCACTGATGGTCAGTTACAAGCGATAACACTGTTAAATGTAGTGCCTAATAAATCTGGAAAAACTACCCAATAAATGTAAGTAATAACAATGATTAACAATAAATTAAATGCAGAGAACCAGGAATGTACCACATTATTTTTAACTAGTTTGGGCCATCAGGTTCTGATTATTTCGTTTGTCCTGTACACCTGGAGTTTATTAGAGTGTAATACAAACTAAACGGTCCCTCAGAGAGGCCACTGAAAGGGCTTAGTATAAAACAATATACAAGTTTAATAGTGGTAACTGACCTTTCTTTCTTTTACAAAAACATATCTTTGTAACTTGAGCTCCAAGGAAATGTAATGCTTTTTACCTAATCCTGATTGTTAATTTTCCTTTTATTTAATTTAGAAGGTTTCATTTGTTTCATGAGATAGGAAGACACAGTTTATATTCAATAATTCTTCCTGCTCTGGAAAGAGACCCAAAGTGGCTAAATATTGCTTTCCTTTTGCCCTGTCCATTACAAGAAGAGAGGAAAACAGACAGGCAGTGCACTCACTATTAATGGCAGCTGGTTAAAACCCACATGGTAAAAATAGCCAAATGAAATGGGTGCATGTGTTTATAATCAAGGTACATTTGACTAATTTTCCTTAAACCTTAAAATATTACTCATTCTCAAATACCAGAAAATTGGGCTTTTTCTTGGTTGGGACAGGAAGACAACGCAAACCCTCCAATGGAGAATTTCTCTAATTTTTCTCAGTGTTTACCTTTGCAGGGTCATAGAACAGGACGACTGTGTTTCAGTTATGGAAACTTCTGATTTTAGATCTCTGTGAGGAGGTGTTGTTCTCACTGTGACATTGTTCTGATAGGTTTTTAATATTTTCTGGAAGGATATTTTCAGTGCCTCTCTAGCTGGGCTTTCTCACTTCCCCCATCCCACACCCTGAATGCATTTTCCTAAAAGGGAATCTTAACTAGGGTCAACTCTTGTAAATATCCGAAACCCGAGGTGCCCCCAGCAAAGTAAGGTCTGGCAAATAGTCCATAAAATGCTGCCTTAAAATAATTAAATGAAATGGTCACCAGGGAGGGCAAGAAAGGCATTGCCTCAAGGGGTCAGCAGAGCTGGATACTGTTTTGTTCAGCCTGTTCATCAGTATGGTTGGCCTCAGGCCTTGAGGACCCCTTTGCTGGAACCCCAATATCCCTTTACTGGCTGGGAGCCTTCATTTCATAATCAAAACCATTTTTCTTCAGAAGCTTGTCTTTATCTCAAAAGATTGAGTTTGACTTATTATCCAGAATTCTGCTCCAAAGAGGGATGGATGGTTTGACTTTCTAATCAGGATGCTTCGGTCCAAATGTAGATTAACTTTGTCCTTTAGAGAAACCGGACTCCATGGTCATGGGGAACTTGAGTCTTGAAGGTGCCTTATGTGACTCAGGGTAGCTCTGCCCTTTGTTGGTGGCAGTGGATGGGGAATGGAAGGGGGAGGTGCAGGCTCTAGACACTGCAGGAATCCTCCCAGGGAGACTGGGGTTAGTTGTCCCCTGAAGGGTCACTCTTCATGAAGATCTTTCTCGTTCTGAAACTGCTTGATCAATGGCCATCTCGAGCACCAGCACAGTGCTACGTGCGCACACACGTTTTCACCACAACCCCAGTGGACATGCACTACTAACCCCTCCCCTGGGCATCCCACATGCACTTCATGCTGCTTTGGTGCCAGGAGAGGACAGACAGTTGTGGGGACCATGGAGATGAACCACCCTGATCTCCTGCCATGAGGGGCAGAGTTGGCTGGTGGCTCAGCTGCTGTCTCCCATCTAACAATGACTGAGGGTAGGAACTGAAGCAGGCCTGCTCTGAGTAAGCTGAGTCTCCCAACAGGCAGCCTTGGTTCAAGGAGTCACCGTCAGCAGGGCCGAGCTTCCATGAACCACACCATTAGAGTCTCTGGGTCCTCACTCTTCCGCCCACCTTCCTCTCTCCTCTACAGGGTCGGGGAGGCACTGCGGTCTCAAGGCTTCTGTCCCTTCTCAGCCTCTCCTTCTCTCTCCGCAGGCATTTCCCCCAATAAATCTCACACTCCAGTCCTGTCTCAGGGGTCTGCTTCTCAGAGGATCCAAAACAACTCCAGTCGACATAGCAACGACCTCGGCCGTGGGCAGCTGTGAACTCTGGACTCGGTTTTCATCTCTTCTAGGTCCCACGACAGCCCTTGTTGAGCAGCCTGAGTCCACAACAGAAGGAGTGACTCCTTCTCCAAGCTGACATCTCTGTAGGGAGCTGACACCCTGATCCTCAGCCCTGAAATTTTTGGCCTTCCTAGTATCCATGGTCATTTGGCTACTTTCCTCCTCCTCTGTTCCTGGCGCTGACTTCTGGCCTGCTTTCTGCCATTAACCTTTCTCCTGCTGGGGCCCAGTTGCCTCCCCCAGCTTAGGTTGGAGGGTCTCCTAGCTAGGCCTTGGCTGTGTATATCTTAAACTCTACAGCGTTGTGTTCTGTGTGCGAATCCTGCTTTGTCCTCTGGAGTCTGACTGTACTCTCTCTTCCGTCCTCAGATTTGGGGATGGCCACATCTCTGAGGGCAGTACTGGGAAGTTCATGGTATAAGTTTGAACCCCAGCTCTGTGATCTAACTGCTCTATGATCTTCACAAATCATTTAACTTCTCTGATCTTCAGTTTCTTTATTTGTAAAGTAAGGATAGTTGTTGCTTGTGATAAGGACTATTATGGTATCCAGCCAGCATCTCTAAGGGTTAAAGACCAGAGTCCAGGCACGGTTTCCCCTGGAAGCTCAATTCCCTTTCTGAAAAGACAAACCGGAGGGTAGCTTACAAAATAAATGTCAGTAAGGATCTCCATAGTCAGGATCACAATTTCTTCCGTGGGATTTGAAGTTTTAAGGTAAATGTTCTGTTGTTTTAAAAATATTCTAATAGATAATAATTAGTTTCACTTATAGTACTAGTAAAAAAAAAATTTTTTTTTTTTTTTTTGGCACCGGGGATTGAACTCATGACCTTGTGCTTGCCAGGGAGGTGCTTACCCCACTGAGCTAAACCTCTGGCCCAAATTTTTTTGTTATTATCGGTTTGTTTCTTTTTTGTAAGACTCTTTTTTGGTGTCTCTGAGTAACTACTTTGAAGATAATGATATGCAGGTACTAGCTATTGTCATTCTCTTATTGTTGTTATGAAATTTTGTTTTGTTTGTTCATAAAATGAAAAAAAGTTTAAAAAACAAAAACCCTGTGGAACTGTGGCCGTTTGAACACAGCCTGTAATATTTGTGGCTCTGCCACTCTGTTCTACTAGAATCATTTTGGCATGTGGTATGGGGGACTGACTGCAGGGCCTTTGCACTGAACTGCATCTCCGGTCCTTTTTTTACTTTTTGTTTTGAGACAGTCTCACTCGGTTGCTGACTTGCCCGGGCTGGGCTCAAATTTGTGATCCTCCTTCCTCAGCCTCCCAGAGTACTGGAATTATGAGTATGTGCCACCAAGCCTGGTTAAAAACATCTTTTTTTGTGTGGTCATGCAAAGAAAATAAAAATGGTGCCCCTCGTCCCTGCTCTTGCTTGCTTTTAGAGATGAAAACCAGCTTGTCTGTTTTCTCTTTTTTTCTTTTCTTTTCTTTTCTTTTCTTCTCTTTTCTTTTCCTTTTCTCCTTCCTTCCTTCCTTCCTTCCTTCCTTCCTTCCTTCCTTCCTTCCTTCCTTCCTTCTTCCTTCCTTCCTTTCCATGGAAGACTGTTTGTTGAAGACTCACTTCCACGTGGCAGATTTTGGAGGGATTTGCGCTTGTTCCTTTAGAAACTTGCTGTTTCCTGGGTAGAGAAGGCAGCCTCTCACCGACAAGTCATGGAATGTTCTCGGGGCCTGGCTGTTCCCTCCTGTTCCTCAGGCACACCGTAGTTTTGTGTTGTAACCATTATTTCATGTACCTTGCAACCAATAAAGTAACCACAGAGAGATGATTTGGTCTCAGTGCTTAAGCCCACAGAGACCCCGTGCCATCAGGGTTGGGTGTCTAATGCTGAGTGACACTGGATGAGAACCTGGTTCCTGGCCATCCAGCAGTTCTTTCATCGCACATCCAGAAAGCCAGCCCCACATTTCCCCAGCGCGTCTGCGCATTCTTGATCCTGCCTCTAACATTTTATTTCTAATTCCCCTGATAGCCTCAGTGAAAGTTCCCGGCAGGGATTGATTGCAGGGCACGACCCAAATTTGTAACTGGCCACAAAACGCTGTAAAACAAAGTTCACCGAATACCTTCCAGCTGATGTGAAGTGATTTTTGAAAATGATCTGGTTATGTTTTTCTTCTTTGTTTTTTTCTTCACATAAACTGTCTGAAAGAAGGACTTTTCACTGAGCGCTGATTTTTGTAACGTCATCTGTAAAGCATGACAGAATGGCTGTGTGGACCTGCTGGTGGGGATTCTTTTTGCTTGGACATGAGTGTTAACAGAAATTAAAGTTAGAGAGACAGGGAGGCCGGACACCTGGGTTGAGAAACTCTTGAAAAATTTCTCAGTTTCCCCCCAGGTACTTTCCTCATTTGCAAAATGTAGAGGAGTGTTTGTCAATTTAGGCCTTTGCAGAACCCTAAAACCCCCTCAAAATGGACCAGGTGGGATTTTTTTCAGATCTACAGAATATATTGAAGTGCATAGAGGAAAGCTTCTACACTTTAGACCTTTGCCCGCACATTTTTTTTTAAACACTTTTGACACCTGCTACTGGCTAAATATGAACAAAACATCAAAAATGCCGAAGAAAAAAATCAGAGGTGCATCCTCGAAAGGTGTTACTTTCCCCTGGTGTCCTGAATGCAGGAAATTTGGTCATATTTTCATAAGTGTTTTGCTTCTTCATACCATGGCAGGGAAGAGCTCAGAAAGCATTTGCTCCAGGGCTCAGGCACGCCTGGGCCTGCTGGCCGCCTGTGGTTTGCTCCCTCCCCGGGGCAGCTGTCACATGAGGAAGTGAGGACTCCCCAGCTGAGAGCAGGTCCCAAGAAAGGGTCGTGATAGCTTGAGGGCTGCAAGCAGTGCTGAGGAGGGTGGGACCTCTTGGTCAGAAGGCCTTCCCACCCCACAGTGTCCCCAGGTGAGGGAGGTCTGTGGAGCCAGTGGAGGGAAGGGGTGTTCTGGCAGCCACAGGAGACTGACCATCATGTCCTTGATGTCATTCTTGACATTTGTGGGTTTCTACAGACCCCGGCTGGGGCACCAGCATGGAGTTCTTGTGTCAATCACAGTCACAGGGTTGCATGTATCCTAGTCACACTGGGGCTATCACAAACTCAGACCCCACAGGCCATTGGCAGCAAGGCTACCTGTGAGGAAATGAGCTGGTCCTCACAGACAGGGACTGGGCAGAGGAGACATAAGCTGTCATTCTGTCCTGAGGGCAGGAGGGAGCCACCAAATCATTCCTGAAGGAATATCTCCTGGTGAGGACCTATTGCCAGGATGACACTGGATTCCAGGGTAAATGGCTGCTGCAAGGGGGGATGGAGACAGAGAGACCACCTGGGAGGCTGTTTACCATAGTCCACTTCACAGATCCTCCTGAAGGTCTGAGGAAGGCGGAGGGGTAGGATCAAAACTGGGCAGCTATCAAGGAACCTTGCAAACTGACTGCTAAAACCCAGATCTTTTCCCTGATCTAAATACTAAGCTCCCTGCCCTCTGGGACTTCTTTGAATTAGAAACCATGGAATCATGGCAGAAATGGCATGGATTCATGGACAGAAGAGGCCTATGATTTTCTGGGAAATCACTGGGTCCTTCCCAAGTGAGGGAGGACCCAGACCCAGTATAGAACCAGGGCTCTGGCTCCTGTGTGAATCTTCCTTCCCTCCCTTCAAGTGGGCCCTCTGATGCGGATGTTCCCAAAGTTTAGGGTCTGCTCGAGCCTGGGCCTAGCATTCTGGTCAGAAGCACTGACACACTCTCAGTTATCTCGTTTCATTTTCCCCATCTAACATTGAGAAAAAGAGCAATTTTTCTAGCAGCCAGGATGGAAAACAAACTTATGTGAACCAGTAAGGGAAGCCTGTATTTCAGTAGACAGAGTCCGGGGCAAGTAGATAAGCCACGAGTCCTGAGTCCTGTCCTAGCTGCCACCGGTGTGGGCTGTGTCTATTCATCTGGACAGTGAGAAGCCTGGCCTTGGTGACTGTGAGGGTTCTTTCCAGCTTCAGTTCTCTGAGTTTTAACTCAAGGAGAGGAAGATGCCCTGTTTTGGTTAGTAAAAAGTGCTTGGACTATTTCAGTTCTGTCTCGTGAGATGGTAGGAGTGGAAGTTAGGAGCTGAGGGTCAGGGTTCAAAACCTGACCATACAACAAAAAATAAATGTGGCCTTGGCAAGTTCCTTAACGTATGTGACATTCAGGGCCCTTGTCTATCAAATGGGGCTTACAATACGTTTTGTGGTTAAAATGAGTTTACGCTGACACACGGGAGGCAAGCTGGAGGAGCCAGAAGGGTTAGGTGTGGATGACTGTTCTGGCACCTGAGCCTGGGTCTAGGGCTCGGCAATGACCTATGCCTCTCATGTCTGCTCCTTTTCTTGGGCCATCACCTGTGGGACAGTTTATTTTGTCTTCCGCATGCTCAGGTTCACCCATGGGGTAGGGGAGCTCCATCTTATTCCCATGTTTTAATGTTAAAGAACCTAACCAGACATACCATATAAAAGCAGAAATTACAGACAGGCAAAACTGCAGCGATAAAGAAAGCATATTTCCACTGTGGTGACCAAATTATACCCTGCCTCCCACTCCCACAAGTTGTTCCTATCCTAATCTCTAGAACCTGTGGAGATGTTCCCCTGCCTGATAAAGAGCATCTTGAAAATACGGTTAAATTAGAGATCTTGAAATGGTGAGATTATCCTGGATGATCTGGTGGGCCGAATGTGTAATCACAAGGGTCATTATGAGAGGGAGACCAAAAGTGGGACCCCGAGAAGGAGATGTGTGATGGAAGCAGAGGAGAGGAGGGTGTGGGGTGATGGAGCAGAGGTGGGAGTGACATGGAAAAGCAGGTGGCCTTGGAGGCTGGAGAATACATGGATGTAGATGTCCTCTGGGAGCTGCCTCTGAGTTTAGCCTGGTGAAGCCGCTTTCCGATTTCTGACTCCCAGAACTAGAAGATGACAAACCTGTGTTGTCTCAGGCAGCTTAGTTTGTCATCATTTATTACAGCAGTCATAGGAAAAGAGTACATGCTCTGTGCAAAGAATACCGCTACAATTTAATACCGTTGTGAGCGTCTTCCCAATCCCTGTGCATGTACACACACAGATGTGTAAGGGAGGGATCGGCATTTATTAAGCCAACACAAGGTCCTTCTCTATATCTTCTTCTATAATCTATTTTTCTTTCAAAAATCTCCATCTTTCTATTTCAGTAAATTTTCCTCTCTTTAAAAACAAATAATGAAATATAGTTACATTTCCTCAACTGACCCCAATACGTCCTTTATTGGTTCTTGTCCAGATCACCCTAAAAGCATTCATTGCATTGCATTTCCATGGCTTTCCAGTGCTTTGCATCTAGGGCATCCCCTTGGGGTACCACTGACCTGTTGACGGAAACAGGCTAGAGATTCAGAAAATGTCTTGCCGGTTGTGATTTCTTCCTTGTGGTGGTGTGCTTAGCTTGTTTTCTCTCCCTCTGCATTTCTTGTAAGCTGGATTCTATCCTAAAGCCTTAATGGCTTCATTACGCATTCTGGGCTCAAAGAACACTGTAAGTGGTGGCACACAAAACTTCTGCTTGCCCTGTACGCTGCTTCTGTTGTTAAGGACTGTACCAAGGGCCAGAACACCAGCTGTTACATGGAAGGTGAGGGGAATCAGTGGGATGAGTGAGTCACACTGATTCTGGGGACCCATTCACTGCTAAGGAATACACTTTCAGGAACCCCTTAAATTCAAGACAATTCATTTGCCTGCCTAATGGAGCAGAGTCCCAACTCGACCCCAAAGGAGGACAAGCAACAGGAAACAAACTTGCAGACCACATTTAGGCTCATAAATTACCAACAATGAGCTTGAAGAAAACAAGCAGTTTCAATTTCAACAGACCTTTCCCAACTAGGTGTATCAACATCTGACTGCTAGACATCATTAAAATACATGGCACCCAATATGTTTACTCATAGTCATCTACATTACCTGGGCAGGTCATTCATCAGCTTGTCAATTTAAATGGATTTCTGTATGTTAGTGACTCTCTAACAGGCTGAAAACTCTTGAGGAGAGACCAGTGGTACCAGCACTTTAGAAAAATGCAAATTATCTAAAGTCTAGTTTGAGGGCACCATCTGTACCCTGATCAAATGAGGAATAACACTGTGTTTTTCTGTCTAGACTGTTTTTATGTTGTTATAATCATTATAATTATTACCATAACAATAAAAGAATCATAAAGGGTTTACATGCCAAACTCCTTTAGATGAAAATTCTGAAATGGTCATTAATTTCTTGGCCCTTGGTTGAACCATTGCATTTTGCAATGTGTGTAATACATGTGTGTGTGTGTGTGTGAGTGTGTGAGTGTGAGTGTTGTGAATTTGTGAGTGTGCTTTCCATGCATGCCATCCAAACTTTCCTCTCACATAATTAAATGTATTGATGACATCACAGAAACTGAGCCAGTCTTTTGGTTTATATCACATTCAGGAGATTGTAGACACTAATTCAAGTTTTCCAAAGTTGGACCAAACTGGAGGCTTTCTCAGCAGGAATATAGCATTTCGAGAGCTCATTGTAACGTGAATAAGAAACTCTTTGTGTGCAGCCTGCCCGCTGGCTCTTTCTCTCTTTCTTTGTTCAGTTTAAGGCCTAAAATTTAGATGGGTCCTTGTGAAAACCTTGCCACATACATTAGCATGTTTTGGGCAGAATACAGAAAACAAAAATGTACTTATATTTTATCATTTGAGAAAAAAAGGATGGGAAGGGAAAACTTTGGAAAGTAAAGATAGAAGCAGAAAACAACTGGAGAATGTTACACGGTTTTCCATGAGTGTGTGCATGCGCGCGCGTATGTGTGTGTGTGTGTGTGTGTATTTAGAACCTTTCTCAAAGACACTCAAAGACAATATACTCTTCACATTACTGCACTGCTTTTTAGCATGAATTAAAGACAGAGCAAGTCTATGAATGGATATAACTTGCTTAATGAGAACTCCAGACGCCCACACGTAGGAAATGTAAAGAAAGCAAAACCCTTGTAAAATTTTATATATTATCCCTTTCACCAAAATATGAAAAACAGATTAGAAGAGGGAAGGAAAAGCTCTTCTATAAATAAATTTGAAGAAACACTGGACCAAAAGGAGACACTTGTTTAAATACAATGTCCAAGAGAGAAAAATCGTCAAATAAACAAGAATCCACACTTTCGACAGCATAGTTGAAACATTTTGTGTTTCTAGGCACTGGGGCAGCATTGCCTTTCCTGCCCTGGCAAAACGCTCTCTGAAGTCAGTCTTTTTTGGCAATCACATTTGTTAGGAATAATAAATAAGCAAAGCCGTAGGTCTTGAGTTTTCTTGCAAAGACACGCAAATATTATAAAGACATTTTTATCAAGTGTGTGCTGAAATCTATAAGTTTATACTTGGCCTAGATTTTTTAGTTACTTGTTGCTTTTCTTAGCCTGTCTCCCCACCCCCCACCCTCCCACCCCCCGTCTTTCTTCCTTCCACGGACCCTTGTCACTCTCGAATCGTAAACAGTTCACCATTTGCAGGGTTGTCACTGAACTGTTGAGAGCAAAGGGCCTATAAGCTACAGACCTCTGTCAGAGGCCTTGCTGAAAATCTGAGCCTTTGGCATAGAATGTGCCAGTTCTGCCTGGTGACAGGGTCCATCCAAAGACTGCAAAAAGGGAGAAGCACAGTGATTCAAATTTGGGGTTTAAAATATATATATATATATATATATATATATATATATATATATATTTTTTTTTTTTTTTTTTCTGTTCTCAGAAAAAATAAAGCACTATGACCAGAGAGATAGAGTTTCTTGGAGACTCTGTGGTGTTGTGCCAAAGCCTCACAACAGGATTTGAACCTGAGGACTGGGTAGGAAGCCTGGCAGGCTGTGATGAAGGGAAAAGCCCAAGTCTAGGCACTGTGTGTTGCGGGTTTACTCACTCACATGTAAACTTACTTAGTCTCCTGGGCCACCTGCTTCACCACTCAGAGCTCCTGTCCCCTCTCACAGGGCGACGAGAATGACCAGCTTGTCCCTGTTAACGAGGCCCTGCCTAGAGCCCTGAAGATCTGCAGAACCGTGGGTTCCCACCCCTTGTTTCTTCCTCCCTGGCTTCAGAGTTGGGCCTAGTTAAACCCAGTTGTAACTGTTGACTACGAGACCTGCGCGGTCCTGGATTCGCCCTGGGAATGGTATTTGCTCATGTTCGCCAGAGCTGGTGGCTCTTAGTTTTCTCCTGCCCTTGGCTTTTCCAGTTACACTGG
The DNA here is from genome assembly GCA_004027455.1 of Hydrochoerus hydrochaeris. NCBI lineage: Eukaryota > Metazoa > Chordata > Mammalia > Rodentia > Hydrochaeridae > Hydrochoerus > Hydrochoerus hydrochaeris. The sequence goes on from PVLA01010590.1 coordinate 31,104, forward strand.
AGCTGCACGCAGTGGGTGTTAGCCCTCTTCCTGCCCCTGATCTGCTACTTGGCAAGCGTGAGCCCCCTGGGTAGGTAGCTTTTCACATTAGCCAACATTTATTGGGTAGTTAGCAAGGACTTCACTGGCTGCCTCAATTAATCCCATAGAGTCTGTGGTGCAGAGATTATCATCTCCCTTTCAGAGAGGAGGGACTGTAGCACAGAGACCTTGCTTAATACTCTTGAGGTCACAGAGTACAGCAGAGGTGGAGCTGGGATTTGAACCCAGGCAAAGATCAGGAATTTTGTCAGTAAAGTGTTTGTAGTAAGCAGGTTAGGCTGGGCTGATGGGTCTCTGTCATAGTCACTCAGTTTAGTCATCGTAGAGCAAAAACAGTGACAAATAACGTGTAAATAAGTGGCAAGGCTATGTCCCAATAAAACTTATTTATAGACTTTGAAATTTGAGTTTCATGTAACTTTCATGTGTCATGACATGCTCTCGCTGTTTTGGTTGTATAACTCATTTATGAATATCAAGGCCAGTGTTAGCTCGAAGGCCACACAATGGTGTGGTAGGCTGAACGTGGTCCATGCTGTTGTTGGTTAATCCCTGCCCTAGGCCATCATTTGTTTCTAACACTCATGGCCCCAGTAAACTGCCCCTCAGCAACACTGTCACTCAAGACAGCTGGGGAAACTGAGGTCCACACAGCAAGCAAACAGAGGTGAGCTGAACCCAGCATGCTGAGCCCAGTGCCTGAGCATCCCTGCTATGCTGTGGCCAGCGGCTGAGGTGACTGGAGCCGTTCTGCGTCTTTATGATGTGAACATGACCCTGAGCAAGAATGCGAAGACCGAACGGGATCGCGCAGTTGGCACACAGAAATAGTGGCTGCCCCAGCACAGGTTTTTAAAGAAGTATGGAAAAGCTCTTATAAATTGCACAATGTCAGTGACTGAGATTAGAATAGCTAGTACCTCGTGTGCACCAAGTGAGCTAAGTCCCGGCACCGTGGGGATGACAGGTAGGAGCACCAGGCAGTGGGACACACAGACAGGCCCTTGAATGATTTAGCTCTGATGAGTGAACTGCTAGCATATATTGAGTGCAGGGGACAGAACCTGCTGTCCTGTCCACATCCTGGGCACGCCAGTAGGTGTGTGTTGGGTGCTTCCAGTAGAGGGAAGTGAGACTTCTAGGCTGCAGAAAGTGCATGTGCAAAGGTACTGAGGTGTAGAAAATCAGCACAGTTTCTGTGCAAGAGTTTCAGGAGTGAGCAAAAGTGAGGCTGGGGGTGGGGAATAAGATCAGCAGGATGAGTCTACACTAAAGTGTAGACTTGATCTCAGGAGACCAAGGATGTACACCAAGGTTCCAGGGTTTTTTTTTTGTTGTTGTTGTTGTTTGGTCTTTTTTGAGGCAGGGTTTCACTATATGGTTCAGGCTGGCCTTGAACTCACTTTGTAGCCCAGGCTGTCCTTGAACTTGAAGCGATTCCCTTGCCTCAGACTCCTAAGTGCTGGGATTACAGGTGTATGCCACCATGCCAGGCTTTCGTCAGGATTCCTGAATAAAAAAATTCACAGTGTAATCCAAAGCCCAGATGTCAGGGATAAGGCAGCTTTCAGGGCATTTATTTAATTAAAGATTTTTAGATGAAAATCATTGTTTAAATCAAAGCTATATTGAGTCTAATGAAAAGTCCATAAACTGGCTGTAATAGTACATGAGATTTCAAGGTGATTCGAAGCAGACAGCTATGGATTTCATCCCATACCTCAGCATCTTCCTGTTAGGATTAAGGGGAAGGTCTAAGGGCCAGGGCTGGAGTGTCAAGGGACGTTGGAAGTTGCTAACAATTCAGTGGCACAACTGAGTTTGTTTCTGTAGACTTGTGGTGATGGCAAGAGGGGAGATGGGAAGCAGTCACCTGAGGTCTGGAGCCAAGTTAGGAAGCCACTGCAGGAACTAAGGAAGGGCAGATGGGACAAACAGTCTATTATGGAGGGAAGTCAAGTTTTCACTATACCTTCTCATTCCATCAAGAAGCAGTGAGAAGAGGAAGCAATATTTGCTTTGCAGTTCAAAATACTAAGATGGGAAGCCCTGGATACAGACCTGCTGTGTGACCTTGAGCAAAGCACTCAGTCTCTCTGAGTCTCAGTTTTGCTGCCTTCTAAATGAGGAGAACAATCCTGTCTTGCCTACCCCGCAGTCTTTGTAGCAATCCGATCACCTTAAATAACATCCATGTGAGCTCTTTGAAAATGACTTGAACATCACTGGTGGGTTTGCAGGAACGAAAGGCCAGAGATCTTTCTGCTTGGTGCCTTCTCCAAGCAGAGGCAATGGCTATTATTTTTGTCTCCCTCTTTCAGCTGTTGGAGCTGTGGATCAATTGCAACCAGGCTAAACAAACAAAAAAAAAAAGGTAGTCATACATGATCAGCAAAATGGTCCAAATGATGTCATCCATCAAGATGGACATCGCAATTTGCCAACTATTTTCTCATAAATCAAACTGTGGTCCCTCAAGGAAGAGGGGCAGGACTGGAGGAGCTAGCATGGCAGCGTTCATCGGTGGACCAGACGCGGGGAAGAGCTCCCTTAAGGATACAGTAATTATTTTCTCTCCATGGGAAATAAAGAGGGGCACGAGGGGAGGGAGGGCTGGAGAGTGTCCGCCTCACTTCATTACTATTCCCCAGGCAAGGGACACACATATGCTTTTCATTGGAAAGCCAATAATTCTGAATCGTGGGACAGGTGAAAACTTAAATGACATTTGCAAACCTTGATTTATTTCTCTGCTTAACTCCGGAACATGCTTGAGACTCAGCTCTCTAAGTTTCCATAGATTAGTGGTCAATGTCAAGTATTTTCAATGACATATTCAAGCGTTTCCTGTCCCTATCAGTTAATTAAATATTTTCAGTACTAATCTCTTCTTATTGAAATGGTTTCCCTTCTTTTGGTTATGGGTTCGGAAAACAACGATATGAAGTATGTGCTTTATTGAAAACAAAATAACAAAAATAAGAAAGAATGGTTTTCCCTTATGTGCTATTTTGCTTGCTGGAAATCTCATTAAAAGTTATTTATGAGCTGTTAGAGATCCCATAAGGATTACACCTAATTCAGTCTGTAAAGCTTTTGAGTTTCTTTTACGTGGAGGACCTCCTTCCCCATTATTGTATTTTCCTTTGCACCCAAATAAATTCTGCAGATTAACTTCTTGGCAGAAGAGAGCTTCTCACTCCCTAACCTCACACCACCAAGCAAAGTTTGTGTCTTCTCCCCTTTCGACCAGACCCATTCTGATAGGAGGTCAAACTTGTGACCATCGCTAAGTTATTATTTTGTTATTGTAAGTGCTCCAGCAAAGATGGCGGAGCTGTAGGTAACATTTCCATCCTTGGGGTTTGCTGACTTTCCAACTAAGCTGCAATTAGTTTTAATGGACCATCTCATTTTCTTTTACACCCTCTCCCTTAATTCCCTCTGATATAAGAAAACAGAATTTTACCACAATGAGTAATTTCATGGTTCCCTTATAGGGTCTCTGTTCCCATTTTTTTTTAGTTTTTCTCAGAACTTCCTCTCAGGCAGTGAAGACTTGCAGCACCAGTTCAGGCGTCCTGTCCTACCAAACTGTTTAATAAAATATGCCAAATAAAAATACATTCAGTTTCAAAAGAATGTGCTGTGTGTTGCATTTCTAGAACACAAAGAAAAGCAGAGTCACTCAAATTTGGCAGGTAGAAAATGGCCTAAAATTTTTACAGTAATAAGATCACTGCCGAAAAATATCAGATGCATCGTATTCTCACCTGAGTGTTAACCTGTTGTTCTTACCCAAATTCCTGCTGTCAGCCTGGGCTCGTGGCTTGCACATTTCTGAATATTGCTATTATAGCAGCTCATCTTCCAGTTGAAACACAAGACACCAATAACCCTCCCTGCAACCACACCAAAGTGGCTGGATGGGTCGCATGTGGTCCAGGGGCACCACTCCAGCCATCACAGCCCTTGGGCTCTCATGGCCTGTCATATCTGTCCCTCTTGTACCTCACAGCTTTTACAACCATGCAAGATGGAAACCTCAGCCTGCACTTTTCCATTTGGGAAGAGTTGGTCCTGCTAAAATTAGCAGACAAACACGAAGGTGATGGCTGTTTATTTTAGAAAAGAGTGTATTTTTTTTCTCCATTTCAACCATCTGGAGAGTTTTAAAATTCACATTCCCTACGGAATTCTAGAGAAGAGGTCAGTTTAGTTGTTTAAGAGATATTTAAACATCCGGAGTAATACTGCAAGCCCCAAACAAGAAATGCCTCTTAGGCTAGACCAGAGAAAGCCACATGTGTTGTTGGTGTGTTTAGTCTGTTACAATGGCTCTCAACCCTGATGACACCTTTAAAAAAATAGTGCCTGGGTCCTACTGACCCTACCTTCTTTACCCCCAGCATTGTTGTTGGTTGCTAAAAAGCTTTATAGGTGATTTTAATGCTGATTGAAAACTTTTCTCTCCCAGAGTTCTGGTTTTGACTTCTCTTCTGGTATCTCAGAATTGTCATCCACTCACTCCTAAGTGTTGTTGTTGGATTCAATATATCTTTCCCCAAAACACTCCTCAAAAGATGTCGAAGTCCTGTTCTCCCTATGGATGTGAACTGATTTGCAAATAAGCTCTGGGCAGTGGGGTTTGGGATGTGTGACCAAGTTAAGATGAGTTATTAGGGTGTGGCCTAGCCCAAAATAACTGTGTCCTTTTACAAAGAGCAAACTCAGACATAGAGACAGATGTACACACAGAGAAAAGGCCAAGAGAAGATGAAGGAGGAGATTGGGGGATGCCTCCTGCAAAGGAAGGAACCCCAAAGTTGTCACCACACCACCACTTTGAACTTATGGAACAGATTCAGCCTCACAGCCCTCAGAAGGAACCAACCTTGCTCATACCTTGGTCATGCACTTCTAGACTGTGGAACTGTGAGATAATAAACTTCTAATGTTTAAGTTACTGGGTTTGTGACCACAGCCTCAGGTAACTGATATCCCCAGTGATTCAATTTTTTACATTCTCAAGTCCCAGGCAGAAGTAGTTCACTGACAATGGGCAGCCTGGACAGCATTCAGTCCATCTTATCAGCTGCAGTAGTAGCAACATGAGGACTGATATGGGCTTTGAAGATGGTTATATTGGAGGGGCTGGAGACTGAATCCAGTTATTGCACCGTGGTAGACAAGAACTTGATCACTGAGCTGTATCTTCAATATCTTTTGAATTTTGTTTTGAGATAAGGTCTGGTAAATGACCCAGGATGGCTTTGAAGTTGTAATCCTTCTGCCTTAGTCTCCTAAGTAGCTGGAATTACAGGTGTATGTCAACATACTCTGCTCTGGAGAAATATTCTTTTTGGTAAGAGTGAAGGGAAACAAAATATGAAATCAGAGACATTCTTCAGTAGCAAGTTGGAAAGTCTGAGAGAAGGCAAGTAGGGGTAGAGTCTGTTCTAAAAGTATGTTCTGCAAATATTGTATGTGTGTGTGCATGTGTGTGTGTGCATGTGTGTATGAGACAGAGAGAGAGAGGGAGATGCTTATACTTGGGAACTTGTCTGATTTCACCCATTTGTGTGAACAGATTCAGTCAGTGCTCCAAGCATTGCCCTAAATCACCCAACCCATGAGCGCCTGTGTGCATGTGCTGTGTGCATTTGGGGTCGGGAGTTGGATCAAGCTGAGAATAATAGAAATAATAGTAAATATTCATAGAAGCATATTCTGAATGAAGCACTGTGCTAAATCATATATCATCCCATAGGTGACCCCATAGACTTCAGAAGCCTTTACTGTTACCATTTTATAGATAAGAAAGATACAGCTCTAACAATTGGGTTAGACCTCAAAGCTGGATTCTGTACATAACCACGACTTCTTTGCCCATCAGCTGATACTTGGGGACCCCTCCCAGGGAAGAGTGTGAATGAGATGATGAGGGGAAGATGGTCTTGAAGCCTGACTGGTGCCAAGAGACCGAGGTCAGAGAGGCACCAGCGTCTCCACCCGTGCGTGGGTAAAAAACTGTGCACTGATTGGTTCAGGGAAATCTCTCCAGAGGAGAGTACACCCTCCAGTTGAAATCCTGCTTTGTTCTCCCCTCAAGTACTATAGAGGAAAGCAGAAAAGGGAAGGGAAGGAAACATAAAAAGTTTTAGCATATGAGTAGCATTTGCAATATAATCTATGTGTTCTGAGCCAAGTTACTGTACACGCTCTAGGGAGAATTACAAATAAATGACGAAACGTTTTGAAACATGGCTTATACCTAATTAATCATGGAACTTAAAGAACAAAGAAAGCATTTCTTCAAAGTTTTCAACATTTTCCCTATTAAGTGGAGAGCATGGGGGAAGGGACGGGGAACTCTCCATAATGGATACACTATGCCCTTCGTTTGGGGAACGAATCTCTTAATCTTCCTTGGCCTCCTGCAACCTCTGAATCTTTACATCTTTAATACTTTGTTGAGTATTTTCATATTAAAGGAAATGAAAATTTCCAGATCATGAAATATTTCTCGGTCTTTTTCTCTTGATCCCTCGGCTGAAACAATACTAGTTTGGAGATTATGACATCACCAGGTGCTTCTGAAACACTCGTGATTTGTGCCCTGGGTTCCATGTCATGTTTATATGCCACCACCACCCAGCCAGTGATGTTAGTGGACATGTGTGACTTTGAAAACAAAGCTGAAAACCCATCTTTAGTGAGGTGTTCACGTTATTCCATGTGCCCTTAACCCCTGGTGACTCAATATCCTCATTTATACAATGGGATGATAACAGGTAGTCCATCAGGTTGTTTTGAATAGTAAGCAAAATAGTGCCACAAAAAGCACTTAGCTTGGTCCCTAGCACGTAACTGCTCAATAATAGAGTATGTGACTGACTCTTCCAGATGCATTATCTGTTCTCTGCTTGTCCGTGCTCTTGACCAAGCTGCCATCTTGCTTTTCCAGCCAATGCATTTCTTGGAAGGGCTTTCTCTTGAAAGCTCTGGGAGCCACATTGATCTTGCCCTTGGTGTCTGTGTTTGCTGCTTCTGTAGGAAGCAATCACTTTGTCCTTTCCCCTGAATTCTCTCATAGTCATTCTATGAGGTAGATATAGGCACAATTTATTGGCAACTGGAGAGATAGGTGTTGACATTCCAAACCCTGCAACTTCTCTCTCATGGCTTCAGATCAGGCTTCTTGGATGCAGGATTTCCCACCTCTTTTAAAAAGAAGCAAAAAAAAAAAATTACTATTGAAGTGGTCGTGAGTTAAACTTGAAACCTGCTGGCCCACGTGAAGAACGAGAAAGGAGAGAATGCTTGGGTGAGACTTTCACTGTGCCATGGTCAGCATCTTCCAAGGCGCCTCTAGGATGTTCTCTCTTCCCATCCTCCACCACCATGTGACTTGGAGTCAGCGGGTCAGAGGTGCTGCCTGGGCCTTGGATAAGGACAGAGCGAAACAGAGGCTCACGGGGCTCTGGAGAGTGGCGCCAAGCAGCCTCTGGTGGTGGTGCCAGGGGTCACACTGTAACTAACATTGAAGGTCTGACTGCAATTATGTTCTTTGCTCTTTTGCCTTCCTACGAACTCTGTGAGCTACCCAGCAGCTTTCCAAATTCCTTCAGGAGTTCTGATTAAGTTCACTACTTAGCTTCCAAATAAAAGAACCTAGGCTCAGAAAAGCTAGGTGCCAAGCACATTACAGGTGAGGAAACTGAGACTCAGAGAGCTTAGGTAACTTCCCAGAGTCATAAAGCTAGTTAGTGGTGGTCCTGTGATTTTAACCCCTCTCTGTTTGTCTTTTCCATTAAATTCTTTCAGCAAAGAAGAGCTGAATTTGTACACCTAGACCCCAAAAGCATCCATGTCTGCATTGAATTTGCACGTAGCTGGACTCTTTGAAGGTTTGTAACTGTGACCCAGACTCTACACTTCCTTTCCCCACGCTCATTCCTATCCCTTTCCCTGTTCTAAACGGGCGATTGGCTGTTCTTAAATTGCACCAAAAAAGTGAAATGCCTACCAGCAGTGAGAGTCATTACAGGTCTTTCTGTGCTTGTAAACCAAATAGCAGAGGGAGAAAGGGAACAAAATAGTTGAGCCTACCTCTGTGTTCTCCATGATAACTCTGTGCTATTTGTGTGTACTGCTAATCACCCATGGTTCATGTGTTCTCAGGATACATTAATTTCTGATGCCTTCAGAGGTGAAATGCATGTGCATTAGGCAGAGCAGAGTATGTGACTTGTTTGGCTTTCATTTCCCCACTGCACTTCTGTCAGCTATTTCTTTAACAAATGACATCACCCTCACTTTCTGGCCTGTTAGGATGGGCAGTCAGATGTGGCCATCTGCTTTCCGAACTGCAACCCCACTGACACCTCTCAGTAGGGGAGTGGAAGCATGGCAAAGCAGGGAAGTCACCAGTGTGAACCCATGTGCACTCTGACACCATCTTTTTCTTCTTAAACCAGGGAAGAGGCCCTTTTGTGGGCACCAAGCTTGCAGCAGTCCCTAGAGGCAGACCCACATAAAACCTTTTTATTCTTGACTTTTCTCTAGCATATCAGAAGAGCATCCACTTATTGAAACTTGGGTAACTTGCTTTTTCTGCACAGACTCTTAGAAAGGCTATTTGTCAAAGATCCCTGGAAATAGAAACAGTTTAAACCAGACATGGTGACATAAGCCTGTAGTCCCAGCATTCAGGAGGCTGAGGCAAGAGGATCCTTGTGAGTTTGAGACCAACCTGGGTTACAAAGTGATCTCAAGGTCAGCCTGAGCTACATAATGAGACCCTGTCTCAAAAAGATTAAAAAAACAAAAGTATTTGAGCTTCAGTAAATCCTTTCCAGTGTAGATGCTAAAGGCTTTGGTCAGTGATACTGTGTAGAAAATACAGAGTCATGAATTAAATGCAACTTGATGGTACATGTTTTACCTTAATGAAAACAAAGACTGGGGAACACTATTTGTGAATGTGTTACCCAGTAAAGTGCTAGCAAAGAAGCTCATAAAGCTGCCAGCAGGGTTTAACCATCACGTCCAACATGGTTCTGTCGGGCTCGATGCAGAGTGAGCTCTATTCACTTCATCATAGACAGTGGAGGTTTTTATTTAAAACACATGGAAGAAGGACACTTGGCTTTGGCACCAAAATGTTTTGTGGTAAAGAGGAGAGAGAGAGAGAGAGAGAGAGAGAGAGAGAGAGAGAGAGAGAGAGAGAGATCGAGAGATCCAAAAGTAGTTTAAAAATCTAGGGAAGGGAAAAAGCAGATGTGAAGAAATTAAGTCGGGCTGACATGAGGTGCTGTGTTAGACCATTTAAAGGCTTGGTGGAAGGGAAGAACGCAGGCTTTGTCCACGGCAGCTGATGGACACGAGCAATTGAACAGTTCATACCCTCTCTGTTGTCCCTGTCATGAGATTTGTAGGTTGTTCTCAGCCAGCCACTGGGGCTAAAGGGCACAGGTCACGACCTGCTGATTTACCAAAGTATGATCAACTCACACAAATTATAGGCATAAGAGAGTCCTGACAACTTCAATGTGATGCGCAATGAGCGCAATTATTTGTGACATGTGAAGCCAGTGTGAGACCATAATTCTGTCACTGCGTGACAAGGCATTATTAGCTGGGGCAGGCAGTGGCTTGAACCAGGAGCAGCTGGAGGAGAGGCGGGAGAGGCAGGGCTCCATGGGGGAAGGCTTGGGCTGGCAAGCAGCACAGGCCCCTTTGTGGAATGTGGCGCCGCAGGAAGACAAAGTTGCCCTATTGCTATCTGGTCTGACGGGAAATAAAGAAAGGAATGGTGGGAAGGGCAGGGGGAAAGCTCACCCGTGGGCATTGGCCCGTGGCTGTACACAGTCAAGGTGTTTTCTTTGAAATCCGTCGTGGTATTTTTCAAGAGGCAAATGCTTGTATTGCTGCTGTGGCCTGTGAGTGGGTCCTGGTGGAAAGGGAAGGACGGAGTCTCTCCTGTGTGCCAGGCAGAAACTCCTACTCTGTCAGGTCTCCTTCCCATAAGTCCCAACTGGTGTCTGCAGGCTGGCTTCATGGTAAAGGAAGAAAGAGACAGGCTTCTTGTCCCCTGGGTTTCCCTGACCTCAAAGGACTTGCTTCTCTACTTCGGTGGGTACTGGGGGGTGGGGCACTCTGCTAGAGGAAAGTGTAGGGAACATGCATCCTGGTATCTTCGAGCTCCCCTCTAGGTGAGTAAGACAGCAGGATGACTGTCCCTAGCAACGGGCTCCAATAAGGCAGTGTTTCTTAGGTTGAGCGTGGGGGTCACCTGATGGGTGGGACACTTACAAATGATGGGGAGCAGGAAGCTGGAATATGCTCTGTGGTGTCTCCTGCTGAGGGTCACAGCTCCCCAGCCCAATGAGTGAACAGTGAGTGGCCCCAGCTTCATCCTGCGGTGAGTAAAGCTTTCTGAACAACTCCCGGCCACCAACCTCTACTCACATCACAGAGGAACCAATTGAGAAATGCTTCCCTCTGCCATGAGAGCTCTCAGGTAATCAAAGTAGATGAGTTGAAAGCAAAAATTTAATGCATACTGCATGACTGGATATACATAGCCTGGGGATCACAGATGCCCACAGGAAAATGTGGCTCACTTCCCCACAGCACGTAAGTATCCACTCAAACACCCCAGGAGTAGGCGGTCTCGCTGATCATGCTATTAAAAATAGGACTTCTGTGCCCCAGTCTCCGCTTTCCCACCTTGTTTCGTTTTCATGAAATTTCTAGTCATGAATCAGGGATGCATGAGCCACAGATAACTAGCAGCCGATGCACAACACAAAATCACTGGGCAGCATCTCTTCTCAACAATAACCAGGATGTGACATCACATTACTTTTGATTATTTGTTGTCCTGTTTCTTATGATGTCAGGGACTTTGTCTTGCTCTCCTCAGAGTCCCAGGGGCCTCAAACAGTGCTGGGCACAGAGTATGTGCTCAATAAGCACATGTGGAACTGTGACTGTTAAACTGTCCCAGGTGTTCCTGCTTTTAAATACATTAGCCTGCTTCATCTTCCCAGCAACTCAGCAGAGTAAGTAGGTTTGCTATTGCATAACAAATCATCCCCCAAAGTAATGGCTTAAAATAACAATATTTATTATTTCATACAACTTTGTGGCTTGGCTGGGGCTCAGCTGGGCAGGTTCTTCTGCTGGTCTTGCTTAGAGTTTGTCGCAAGGCTGCGTTTAGCTGGGAGCTTGGTCAAGTCTTGAACATTCAAAGGGGCCTCTAATCATTCACTAGTCTGAGATAGGCTTCTTCAAAGCCTGGGAGCAGCGCTGCAAAAGAGAAGCAAAAGCTTAGAGCCTGGGATTTGGAGTTTAAGACCATCCCTTCTCCCCATTCTGTCCGAGCTAACAAGTCCCAAGACCAGCTGAGAATTGAGAAAGTGGAAATAGACTCCCGTTCCTGATGCAAAGAATAGCAAAGGGGAGAGGAATTACTGACAGCTCTACTCAGAGACGCTAATAAGTAGCATTATTCAGCTTACATAAAGGGTTACTTAAAGGGTTAAAGAAAAGTGTTCAGGAGCACAAAGGAAGAAAATACAGAACTAGGACTTCAGTTGGTCTAACTCCAAGTTCAATGCCCTTTGCTTCCTGGTGACTCTTCATGGCCCCTTCTGAATCTTGTGTGGCAGCCTGTTCTCTTCAGGGCTGCCTCTGCTTTTTCCTTTCTCTGCATGGTGGCCCTGCTTAGGGTACAGAATTCCCTAAACTGAGAATTTGACCCACCTCCATAACAGATGCCCTCTGTAACCTTGAGTGAATTCTTGAGCCCTTCTAAATCTCTCTTCTTCCTTAGCTGTGAAATGGATTACTAACTGTACCTGGTGCACAGGGTTTGGGGGAGACAATGAGGTTACATGTAAAGGGCTCAGCACAATTTACACTGCCTCATTTTTCAAGCATCAAGTATATCTCCACCTGGACTCAAAATGAGCCTTTAGATTAGTTTCACAAAGTGCTCATAAAGTATAAGAATTCCCAGGTCATTGAACCAAGGGTCAGATTTAATATGAATGCATCGATATGCTCAGAAATCAACAGAAATGCTTCTAAGGGATTGACTGAGTCCAGGGCATGGGCATGATACTCTTTGCAGCAAACTCTGTAGACCTCCTACTTCCTGTTCTTACATATCTGCAGCTATGAAGTTAGGGTTTAAAATAGAAGTAAATCTAAGTTACATCAGAAAGCTGGGGATGGGATAGAGTGGATAAATATCCTGAGCTCACTAGATTAGTTAGGACTCCTGATTATTAGAGGTAACACTGATTTTAGACAGCTTCAGCAAAAAGAGGAATTACTGGTCAGGCATGGCTGAATTCAGTTTATGCAGGGTTGTCAGAAATCTTTTGGTCGCCATCACTCAGCTTTGCCTCTTTCTGGCTGCTCCCAGGGCAGTCTCTGATTTGCTTCTAGTTTCAAAGAGAGGGTCCTGTCTCTTCCTGCTTCACATATGACTGAAAACAATTGTGATTGGTTTCAGGTTGAACCACATGGGTGACTTGATCAATCCCAGGCTCCCAGGGGGTGGGGTCTGATTAGCTGGGCTGTATCTGTATCATTCCAGGGGTAGGGAATGTGTGATTCCTACCTCTATGGATTCAGGTGCAGTTCTACAGAGGAAGGACAGATGCTTTCAGCAATATACCTGAAATCCTTCTCTTGTGGTTAAGCTTGAGATTTACCAAAATGTCTGGGAAAGGACTTGTAGACCTGAATACAGCCTGTGAGGTTGCTCTGCATAATTTGTATGGCAGGGGAATTTTCCTGTTGATAATCACTTTGCCCCCTTACTTGCCATATTTATTTGTGGATATTTATTTTACCACCAATATAAGGAAATGCTCAAAATAAGCACATTACCATCAACCAAATTTCCCAGCCTCTAATTTAACACTCAAATGTCACAACATTTATTTTGTAGCTCCTGGACTGACCAGTGTCCTAAAATTTGTGAGAAAGATTATATTTCTCCTATTTGGTCCCAAATATTTCCATTGTATACAAAAATGAGACAGTGTTCCTTTTGGGGGGGGGAAGAGGTTTCTACTTTGGGTTTAAATCAAACAAAATAATATTTAAGGAAGCATTAAATAAATTATTTATCATGTTGGTCAAAGGGTTGGGGAATATGGCTTAGATAAACACATTCTTAAGGTCAGCCACTCTAAGAGCTGGGTTTTATAAAAACAATCTCTGAGGAGCTTTAATAAATCTTATGAAGAAAAAACCTCAAGTACTTGTTTCATTACTGAGTCATTTGCTATTGCTGAATAATGGTCCTCCAGGAGGTGAGCGTCACCCATGGCCTTTGATAGCTACACTGAGAAACTTGCATATAACAAGAAAATCTACAGGAATGGCAAACACGGTGAACCCTGCCTGGATTTCCGTTAAAGCAGTCTGGTCCATAGGTTGCATTTAGAATCAGATGTAATTGGACAGAGGCTAGGTGATGTGTGTTATAAAACTGTCAAATGAAGATAAATTCATTTCAACTGAATGGGAGAGTTCAGCATAGAATTAGCATAGATGTAAGTTAAAAAAATGTTTCTGGTCTCTCAAAATTGACAGGATTACTAGATTCATCAAATGCACTTAATTCACCTTATGGGTTCTCCATCTCTTCTACCTGTAACCAAAGGTGGCTTTGAGGTGCTCTTCTATTGGTGAATTGTATCCCTTAGCCAAAGAGAGAGAGATTGATAGGAGGAGAGGGAGAGGGAAGGAAGTCTGCATGAGAAGAAAGGGAAGTGGAAGAAGAGGGAATCAAGGGAGAAGACTGGGGTGAGATAGCAGTCCGCTTGGCCAGCCGGGAAGGGCAGAGGAGGAGCAGGAATAAGCACTACAGAGAATCAACAGGCAGCGTTTGCAAGGCCCGGGGTGGGAGCTGGGCCTCTGCAGGAGGCACCGTCTCAGGGTCCTGCTTTCATTTGTAGTGTGGCTCATGGTAGTGTGGTGTGATTTGGCTGTTACCCCAGGAGCACACATGATCAGTTCTTACCTAGGTGAGGAGGCGACAGCCAGAGTGACAACCTGGACTGATACGGCCCTCAGCTCCCCGGTTGTGAAAGGAGAGGTGGGCTGGGAACAAGCCTCGGGGTTCAGTCTGCCTCTTCCAAGAGTGGAACCTGCAGCAGAACTTCATGGCTTCAAAAAAGAGGATCCTTCTGTTTCTTAAGTGGGAAGGCCTGTCACTGAGGGCTTGAAGGAGCGGAGGCTTCATTACCATAAAGAGCCTCAGGGCCTCCGAATTCAGGAGAAGAGAGCCTGAAAAACCACATCTGAGGCTTGAGGTTTTATTGAACTGGTAATGAAAATAATCTTTGCAAAATATTTGGAAAATATTTGATAAACACAGACAGAGGCTGCCACCTACATGCATGAAATTTTTTTAAAAATTATTTTTAAGTCTTGAATTTAGATTAGCAACCTGTTAGCAACCAGCCAGTACTCGGATTAAGCACAAAGAAGGATGATTAGAAATGCAGGCTGCAGAGCACCTCAGAACTGAGTCCAAACCCTAACTTTGCTCCTTCAGCGTGGTGTAACCGTGGGAGTTGGACTTCGCTTCTCCCCACCTCTGTATCTTTGTCCATGAAATGGAAATGAGCTACTATGAGGCCTGACCAAGGTTAAGTTGTATGGAGATGACATCATGCCAGACTGAAAAAATGGCATGGTCCTATCCCTCGGTCCATCAACTCCCATATGATATTACTGATACGCATTAAGAGGTAGGGTCTATTTCTTTACTCCTTGAATTGGTGAATTGTATTCCTAGGATCTGTGGGACTTGGGGCATTAGCTGATGAAAAGCAAGCAAAGAAAACTGCAAATTGCTTGCTCAGGGAGTGTTCGTTCTTGTTGGGCTTGGAACCCTGTGGTAAATGAGTCTGAGTAACTTACCAGTGAGAGGCCAAGTGGAGAAGAACCCAGGAGTCCCTATTGACGGCATGACAGCTGCCAAACCTGTGAGAAAGACCACTCTAGGCCACTCAGCTACCAGTCCACTATCTGCTAACTGCAAAGATATGGAAGTGACCCTCAGCTAAGGGCACTGGCCCAGCTCAGAGCAGACCACCTAGCCATCTCCTTGGATTTGGATCTTAATTGAAGGTTGTTGCTTTAAATTCCTCTGTTTGGGGTTGGTTTTTATACAGCAAAAGCTAATTGATATAGGTGGTATCCGCCCTATTAGATCTATCAGTCATTTAACTAGAATTGTCAACTTTTGTTCAAAGTGTTGTCTTTCTATAGAGACAGCCAAGAAGTTGGCAAGCCTTCTAGAGGCTGTTTTGTGTAGTCATGTGGTTTAAGATAAATTGTAAAAGGCGGAAGATTTAAAACATCAATAAGAATTTTTCTGAAAATATTTTAAGCTCTTTCCTTCTATAATACTTTAAAAGTTTGGCTTCCACATACTCAAGGCCAGAATAATGTGCAAAGTAAATACCAGACACTGAAATTTACTGTGGTTTAACTGTAAGGCTGGTCCAAATAGAATGTAGTTCTGAAACAGTTCTGAAGCCCTTAACCCAGGGGAACAACTGGAACAAAAAGGAATAAAATAAAATGAAAAGGAGTAGGAAAGGTCAGCACCTTAGAACACATTTATGTTCTCTGATGCGAGTGAAGTTTTACCAACTACCCAACTGCAAGCAAGGTGAAAGGGCTTATGGACCAAAGCAAAATGAAGAATTACCTAGATAACTTCAGCCAACACAACACCTTCACTTGAGTTCACCAGTGATTGTAGCCAAAGTGTTTCCAACCGCTTTTATTATCTGGACACCATCTTGTTCCTTACTCCTCTAGTGTGTATGTCCTGTTTACTGCTCCACCATCTTCCTGGAAGTCCTCTGTGTGTCCTTTTGACTTCCAGCCTCCTCCTGCTTCCTGCACTCTTCACCCAGGATGCATTTTCTGAAGTTTTGATAGTAAAATGCTTGGGCAAATTCTGAAAGCAAACTTTTGACGTGAAGAATACATAACATTCATCCATTCACATTACAAATCTTTGCTATTAAATTATTTTTAATTTTTATTAGTACATGTTCACAGTGTACAATGATTACATTCATCATGGGGAGTTGATAACATGTTTTAGCTCTTTTTATATCCCCCATCTTTTGGTTCTTCTCTTATTTGTCAAAGATCTATCTGCCTGTTTCCTATTATCTATCTTTTATTTTACTTTATTTTTTAGACAGGGTTTCACTATGTATCCCAGACTGAACTTGACCTTTTTTTAGAGTCGTTTACATTGGTGAAGGTTTTTACTTCCTTGGTTAGGTTGATCCTTTAATAATTTATTTTTTATTCTACTGTGAATGGTATTGTTTGTTTTATTTTTTGGTGCATTCATTACTGGCATGCTATTGATTTTTGTGTTTGATTTTGTATTCTGTTACATTGCTGAATCTGGTTATTAATTCTAAGAGTCTTTTGGTTCTTTTACATAAAAAATCATGTGTAAATAATGATAATTTGACTTTTTCCTTTCCTTTACATACACAGCCATGTTTATAGCAGCACAACATTAATAGCTAAATCTTGGAAGTAGCCTATACATCAACATCAATAGATAAATGTGTGAAGAAATACACACATTTCTTTTATTTCTTTCTCTTGATTGATGGCTCTGGCTAGAGTTGAATAGATACTATTCATTTATTACGTGCCAGAGTCCATGCTGGGCATTGGGGATGCAACAGTGACCTGAAAACACAAGTTTAGAAGGGGAAAGACTCATAACCAGGCAGTTATAAAAACAATGCAAGAAATGCAGCATCAGGGAAAGACAGGGCACTGCTGGAGAACACGTGATGAGCACTTGACTCACACTTGGCTTAAATGTCTGGAAGCACTCTACAGAGGAGGCAACATCTCAGAAGAAAGACAATGAACAAGTGTTAAGGAATGAAAAAGTAGGGGAGAGTGTACTATAAAGCACAGCTTAATCTTTCAGGTCCAGGTGCATGAGAGGAATGATGGTAATCATAAAAATCATTGCCAAAGCACAGACATGACTTTACTCCCCACCTCTGCTCCAGAGTCACGGTTCATCTCAGGTGGTAGAGTGGCTGGAATTCTTAATGGCTTATCCCTGTGGCCAGAGTACATGCAAGTGACAGCACGCTAGCTGGCGGCTAGTTTTCTGAACGGGAATAACTCCAGGTGAGTGCGCATCCCTTGAAGTTAAGCCACGCTCTATAGCATCCTTCTCCCCTTTCCAAACATCTGAGAAAGAGAAGCAGAAATCTGCTTGTCACAAGAAGTACTTTAAATTTGGTAATTCCATGTTTAAAAAGAGGCCACTGGTCAAAAGCACAGCTTCAAGGAGTGAACTATAGATGAAAAGCGCTCTGTCTTAGTCACCTACTTCTACGGAGGCGATTAACTTTACGGTCTCCTGTGAGGCTGGAGTCAGGTTGTATCCAGAGCCGCGCTCTCCTCTGAAGACCTGGGTGACGGGAATTGCTCCAGAGCTCTTGCTTGTGGGTGTGTTGACTGCATTCTGTTTCTCATGGGTTATTGGACCGAGTGCATCAGTTTCTTGCTATCTCTTGGCAAGAAGAGTATCCCACTCTTTTGCCTTGTGGATGTCTTTATATGATGTGGCACTTTACAACCTGGTAGCTGGCTTCTTAGAGAGCAAATGGGAGAGGTTGGTTGAACACCCGTGAAATATAGATGAAGATTATCCTAT
Source organism: Hydrochoerus hydrochaeris (assembly GCA_004027455.1). Taxonomy (NCBI): domain Eukaryota; kingdom Metazoa; phylum Chordata; class Mammalia; order Rodentia; family Hydrochaeridae; genus Hydrochoerus; species Hydrochoerus hydrochaeris. The sequence continues at coordinate 48,904 of PVLA01010590.1, forward strand.
TCAGTTTAATACAGTCCTTTTCCTGTATCTCATTTTCCAAGTACTGGGGATTCTCTTGAAAGTCAGGAGAGGGTGCCGTGCAATGTCATAATCGTGGGAAGCATGGATAAGACACAGGAAAAATGGGAAGGCAGAATCCGCGTTTTCAGGGAGAGTCAGAGGAAGCCCTTGGGTTGGCTCTTGTAGTGGGTGGAGGAAGTCTGATTTCTCTTCCAGGTTCTCTTTAAATGATCAGCTCTTCTTTTCCAGCATGCTTGGAATTGCTGCTTTAGTGTAGAGGCCCAAACCAACCAAAACATAACAAATTCAAGTCTCTGTTTCTTTTTGATTTCCTTTCTCTGTCTTTTCTTTGCTGGTCTCTGTCTAACGGGTGGCTTAGAGTAGTCCTTCAGGATTTTCATCAGTCCTCTCTGCTCACTGATTTCCCCTGCTCCACATGCAGTCACACAGACAGACCCACTCAGACCAGGCCATCCACACTGCAGTGTGCACCCACGATTCTGAATTCTCTGGTCTCTGACACCCTGATAGCATCCCTTCCACTCATGGGAGAGCATTGATCCAATGGAGATCTCCATTTTGGCAAGGACCAGTAGGCTCTGGGAACAAAGCACACACCTGCTCATAGTATTCCCTCCACTGCATAAAGGAAATATTTTTTTTTCACTTTTTAGGTCAAGAGGGATTTTTTCCTAAGTTTATTTTTTAATTAAACATGTTTAGGTCCTAATTATTTGTCTTTGCTACTTCCCATCCCAAATTCTGTTTACAATGGCTGCAGGTAGAAAGGTAGGCTGGAGTTGGGAGCAAGATATAATTTTACAATCTGGAAAGAGTTTCAAGACATTTAGAAAAGTCTGACAGAGAACAACTGCTTCTATCTAGGATAGTCAGGTTTATGTCATTGTGGAACTATGGAGGGGAAAGTGAGATAAAATAAGGAATATTATCATTAGCGTTCAAATGAAAGTTGGAAGAATTCCCGCCAAGCATTTTGGCATTTGGTAAGTTTCTACCTAAAGGATTAAAATCTCCATGTTAGGAGAGCAATTTTCGGTTGTCCAATAAGTATCTCTAGGGGCAATAATTTTCTGGGGAAAGTAGATCATAACATTGAATATAATATGAAGATAGCAGGCTGCTTGCTGAAAGTTATTTTATTTTCATTTGTATTACTGGTTTGAAAACTCCCCTGAGTCCCTGATCTGTATCATGTTGGCACAGGTCCCCGCAGAAACTGAAATGCTGATTCAGCATTATGCCTTCACTAGACTTGGGAGAGGCCCAAAGAAATCTAGGTTGCTACAGGAAGAGTGATAAAACTCTCAGCCCTATTCCTCAACAGAACATGCCCCCAAGGGGGACCTTTGGAGGCCTGGATAATTTCCAGTTGAAACTCAAGAACAATGATTAGGCAAAAGCCTCCATCACATAGCTACATCTATCTTTCTAGAGATACATGCTTTTACAAGAGCTTCGTGAGGAGGCTTAGTGATAATCACACACCAATTCAGATAATTGCTAACGCAGGACCTCTCACAGTTAGAGTGATACGTACTGGTATAATGCCTTTTGTTTGTTTTATGGTTGTTTTTCAACCACATTCATATCTTTTTAAAATGTTGACACAGGATCTCACCAAGTTGCTGACTTGCTCCAGCTGGACCTGAACTTGTCACCTTTTTGCCTCAGCCTCCCAGAGTATATGCACCACCATTCCCGGCTCTTGGCTTCGTTTTATTCTCACCATCTGGTGAATCAGGTGAGTGACCTTGCGTGCCTGTTTAAACTTGGGGAAACGGAAGGACTCACCTTAAACCATAGAACTACACAGCAGAAGACAAGAACACCAGGACTCTGGACTTGTGCCCTTCTTGCCTGTACTCATTTCTACTTCCCTGTCACTCTAAATATCCACCCTATACTAATAAAGAAAAAGCCATCTAGGTGAGGTCCCAGGGAAGATGCCAATTAGGATAAGGCATTCAAGTCTAGAGGCCTTGGCAAGGCTGGAAACTGAAGAGAAGCCTCCTCTCAAACTTCATTTGGGCTTGGTGGGAACTCTGGAGCCTCCTGAAGCCTTGTCACCTGGCATGGACAAGTGATGGCCACTGGCCCTCTGCAATTCTCTGGTCAGGTCTAAACTATAGTCCATTCTCTGCTGTAGGCATTTGGCTTCATTACTTACCTTGAGTAATTATGGGGAATTACCTTCTTCTCCAGCCACCATAACGTGAGGTCCTGGCATTCGGTGAAGTCTGGTGCCTACTTTCAGTCTGGAAGCTGAGGAATGGTTCCTTACTCTGGTGTATACTCATACACACAGGGCCAGGCAGAGGGTGATCAGGTTCTTTCTTCTGACACCTGAATGGAAGCCTCTCCAATCCAAGCTACCTACTGTGTCTCTAGCTTTCTGCTTCCTACTTCCTGGGCCTCTGGAGGCAGGAGGTTACCTGAGAGCAGAGAGCCTTTCTGTTTCTTCATATTTCCAGAACTGCTCTGAAGCACAGCCAATATTGCATTTCTGAGTGATCTTCTAGTCCCTGAGTTCTTTGGATGGTGTGAAAGAACAGGGAACAGTTTTGGAACTTGGAGGCTGTGGACAGCTTTCTAAATGGTTGGAATGGCCTGCATAAAGGCCAGGAAGTGTGGTTTGGAGTACCATCTACATATAGGACAGGAATGGAAGATAGGATCGATTAATAAAGGTTTTGAATGGAAAGCTGTGATTCAAAAGCAAGTTTTAGGGAGGACTGGTACCTCTGCAGGCAGTCCCCGAGGGACAATTGCATCCCACTCTGCAGGCAGTCCCCAAGGGACAATTGCATCCCACTCCACTCATCTCACTCCCTGAGACACTTCCAAGCACACCTTCCTCCTTGGTGATCTCTGAGAACCAGGAGCTTCATGGACGAACATTATATCTCTGGTAAAAAAGAAAGGCCTACACCTTCTCATTTCTACAGTGAGAGGTCAGAAAGCCTTGTGCCCTATGAGCTTCCCCCATTAACGCTACCTCTTCTCACTTTCTAGACCTGAAAGCTGGAGCAGGGTCCTTGGAGCAGTGCCTTAGGCATCTGACTGACCTCCTGCCATATCTGCCCTGACCCTCCCACAAGGGACTCGAGATCTGTCCACTACAATCCACCACAAGGATCTTCTTAAAGCTCAGTTTCATGATGTAGACAATTCCTTTAATGCATGACGCTTCTTTTTGAAGGTACCTAGTCTCCTGAATTTGGCATGGAAAACCTATTGCAATTCCATGGCCTGAGATCATCCGTTTCCCTGTTCTTTCTTCCTGCCTTTGCTGTTTCCGGCTACATGATTTTGTTCGCGCTGTTCTTTTTACCTGTGACATCCCCTTTCACTCTTTGGAAAGCTCGTTCCTACCTTGCTAAGCTCTGTTTAAGCATTAAAGTGGGCACAAAGGCTGGGATATAGTAATTATTCATTGTTGAAATGGGTCCCAGCAAAATATTTCTGTATTCCCTTCAGCTCCAGTTATTCCTTTCTTTGGGTTCCCGGAATTCTTAATATGTGGTTATCTGCATTAGTCAGATTGTCATCATTGGAATAAAAGCTTAAAAGAGAAAACATTATTTAGGCTCATGATTTTGGAAGTTTGAATCTATGGTTGGCTGGCTCCAAAGTCAGAATCATCATGGCTGAAGAAAGCTGCTCCTTTGGTGATAGGCAGGACACGGAGACAGTGGGAAGAGCCAGAGTGGTAGGAAATGGGGAGAACAGGATATACTCTTTAAGGGGATGCTCTCAGCAACCTGCTCCCTCCAGCGGGGCCCCGCCTCCTCATAGCCCATTCACCTATGAACTCAGCAGTGGAGTGATACATTAGTAAGGTTAACATCTTCATGGTCCAATTGCCTGTTTCTGAAAGTTTCACTTCGGAACACATTGGATTTGAGGAAGAGTATTTTAGATTTAAACCATAAGAAAACCTCTTCCATAGCATTTCATATGTTGTGTTATAATCTTGGATTTTCTCATTACATGGCGTGTTTCCTGAACCCATTACTTTGTGTGTGTGTGTACACATTATTTGCCCCCCTGTACCCATTCTTCCTTCCTAACAGCACTTTGTTCTAGTTTCTGTTGCTTGCAACCAGAATAACCCTTACTGTTGTGGTGGGAAGAGGAGGAAATTAGGATGTTTTGTAGTCAGGGTCTTCAAAGGAATAGATTTAACACAGAACACATAAATTTATAGGATTATCTTATATGGCCAGGGATACAGCTCAGCAGCACAACGCCTGCCTGGCAAGTATGAGGTTGTGAGTTTAATTCCCAGCACAAAAAAAAGGATTATCTTATAATATTCCCTCAAAAAAAGTCAAATGCAAGAGATCTGTCCACACACTAGAGACCCAGAGTCCAACTGAGGGCCTGGGTTCCCACCGCAATATCTCACATGAATCCAACCAGAGGCCCAGAGCCCATGGCAATGTCTCATGCAAGTTTGTATCAGGAGGCTGAGGGAGCCATAACAGAATACTGACAGGCTGGGGCTAAAGGCTACAGAAACTGCCCCAAATGGCTGACAGATCTGTGCCAGAAAGCTGGGGGATTGGCACTGGAGCCAGGAAGTGATGCTCAAAACAAAGGCAGAGGCCAGAGCTCCCTGGAAGGGATCAGCAGCCATCTCTGATCGCAGCAAAGACTTAAACACTGAGAACAGCTGAGTTCATATCAGGAAAACCAACCCCAGCAAGCTTCTCCAAGAGAATCAAAGCATGCACCCTTCCCCGCTCTTTCTCCTTTTATGCCACTGGCAACAGGCCTCAGTGGACCTTCCACGCCCAGAACCAGGCTGACTCAGTTCAGCTGGGCATTCCCACTCACGCTAACTGGGAGTTAATCCATCACAGGATGTATTCCCCAAGAATGGGTATGTAGCTCTGTGATTTCCGTTAGTGCAGGAAAGGAACCTCTCTTTCTTTTTGTACAGAAAAAGAAATTCATTCTCATCAGCTCCAGGAAGTAGGGGAGGTAGTTATTCAGATAGAGTCTTCATGAGAACCTAGAAAAAAATAGAACTATTCTGTTTGAAGCAGAAAAGAGACCAAAGTGTATGTTTCTCTCTCCATCTTTGTTATTTAATTATTATTTCTGTTATTCATGCTCCGTTCTCTTCCCAATCCACCCCCACACAGTTTTAGTTTTCATGGAGGCACAGGCAGTGGTGCTTTGGGGCTCAGCACTACTGCCCTCGGCCCTTAATACTTCTGGGCACAACTGCTCAGGCCTAAACTGCCAGCATTTATGACCCTGTGCTGTGGGTCTCATCCAGCGCAGGCCAGAAACATTAAGGAATCAATACAACTTGCAAGCGGTCCTCTACCGATAACTAACAGCAGTTTGAGGCTAACCCTCGCCTCCCGGAGACACACATTCACCCTGCCTCTCAGAGCTCCCCAGTAAGGCTGTACAATGTGGAAATGTGCTTGATTGACTTACTACCTTTCTCGGTTCTCACCCTCCCATTCCCTGCCCAGTGTTTCTCAGACTCCTTCACAAATAAGCTCTAGGGGAGCTACTGAGACAGATAATTATGGCCCTACTTCAGCATTTATTTATTGGTTATTTACTTTTTTGGTACCAGGAATCAAACTCAGGACCTTGGGCTTGCCAGCGAGGTGCTGTGCCACTGAGCTACCTCCCCAGTTCAGCATTGATTTACACGGCCATACGGCTCTAGCATCCTGAGCTTGCTAGCAACTTCACTCTGTCTTACTTTGTTCAATTTCTCAAGAGATATACTGGCTAAGCTCATGTTCTCCAGTCATGCTGCATTTCAGGGTGGCTTGGGTGCCTACAGATGGTCACCGAGATCAACCTACCCTACTCCATCATCGCCAGCCAAGAAGAGAGAGACATTACATTGTTATCAGTTCACGAGGCTGCGGCACCTTCAGACTGAACTGTCACACAGGTAGTTGTCTGGGAAATTCAACAGGGAAGCATGCTTATCAGACATCAAATAATTTCAAATAATAATTTGTTGACAAGTGCAAAAGAGTCAGAGACATATGTATTATGCTTCCATTGAAATACACGCTGAGGTTTGAATATTAGCAAGGTATGTGCTTGGTAAGGGATGTCCCCTGCCTTTCTTTGTGCCATGCCAGATTACTTAGAAAATAACTCAAGATTTTTTCACAGCTCAGGCACGCCCTCCAGTCCCCACCCTTTTGCTTTAGTTTTTTCCTCATCCAGAGGTAGTTAATAAAAGCAACGTTTATCTAAGATGGCAAATAGGTCATATGGTGCTGTGCGTGTCCTGTGGTGTTGGGGGAGGTGATAACCTGTGGATCTATTTCCAGAAGGCATGGAATGGATCTATTTCCGGAAGGCATGAGCGACAGATATTCATTGCAGACCTGCTGTGTGCAATATTTCCTACATTCATTCAACTCCTGGGACACCTCTCTTGCGCAGGTGGGTGCTATCATTGTTTGTCACTTACATATTAGAAACTGAGATTTAGGATTAGGATTGAAAATTTATGTCCCAGGTGTAGACAATCAGTAAGTAGTGAAGGCAACACTGGAACTCACACCTATCTTCCCAAACCAGTGGGGTGCTCCTACCTTCTCTGAGAGCGAGAAGTGTTTCTAATGCCATCCTTCACCTCATCAGTGAGAAGACTGAGGCCCAGTGAGGCAAACTGAGCAACTTCTCATTTAAACAGACAAGTGACGCAGAATGACTCACCTGATGGCCTCTCCATGTGAGAAATGTTTGAAAGATGCAAAGGGAGAAACCCCTGGTTATGGCGATAGCATCTAGCATTTGAGTTCTGGTCCTCCATTCCCTGAATTGAACTGTTTGTATATGAGGAATAATCATGAGCACAGATTTGTTTACCATCAAACTGGAGAGAGTATCGTGGATTCCCACACCTGTCCTTCTACCTAAGCCAGCAGATAACTTTACCCCAGGGGTGATCGTAGGGCCACTGGATGACCCAACAGTCTCTGGTGTCTCTTCCAACTCCTACTTCACTCCCTGATACTCCCAATAAGGCCGATCCTCTGTGGTGCTTCAGGATATTGTAAGCTGTCTCTGGGGAGTCCAAGATCCGGTGAAAAGGTGTTACAACCCTTAAAGGGAACCAGCTTGATGGATTTACTAGCCTCAGATGGCAGAGTCCTGAGAGACAGAAGTGTCTATTTATCTCTGTACAGGAAGATGGGGTGAGACAACCATAAACCTTACTGCTGTCACCTGGTCAGAAACCAAAACCACATCCGGTGGTTCTGGCTGAAGAGCAGAGAAACCCACTTTAACTAGCTTAAGCCAAAAAATGGAGGACTCTTGTAAGAACAAAGAGGTTTGTCACACAGCTCAAAGGCAGAAAATGCAACTGATCTCCAGAACCAGAAAAGGAGGTGACTCCTCTCTGAGACTTACTCTGGCCCAGGCTTGCATGTCTCTTGCACTTGCTTCTTTCTGGAGTTCTGCTCCCAGACAAACTTGGCAGAGACAGCTGCTCCTTGGCATCCTGGAGGGGTCTGTTTTTGAGACTAATGACAATCGCCACCCAGTTTCCAAACTCCTGGAAGAGAAAAAATGACAGTCTGAGGTTTTACTGTTTGGGAGCCCCTGTCTCAGCCCTGGGCTGCTCATGCAGACTTCCCTGTGACAGAAAAACAAGTTTGTCTGTGGCTTCATTACTTAGAATTTTCTATTCTTCTCAACCGAAAATAGACCTTAATAGCAGACATTAATACTTAATGTAGAGAAGCAAGTGCTGGGGGTATTCCTCCTCCTTCCAATTTGTGTACACACACACACACACACACACACACATGCACATACCAGTCACAAGAGAATAAGAGTGGAGGGGACATTTCTTTGTGTGGCCCTTGAAGTTCACCTTTTCTCTTATTTCTGCCACAAAACCTATGGCCCCTGTGTCTCCCCCATATCAGGCATTTGACACTGGGATTATTTAGGGAGATGATCAGGATTTCTAGAGGGATTTACTGCTAATGGACAGAGTTTTCCTCCTCCTAATGATAGTGGAACTTCTGGAGAAGAACAAAACCCTTTGTTCTTTGTTTGAAAGGAGACAAATTATTCTTTCTTTCTTCTGAAGAGCTTCTTATATGATGGGTGAAATATCACACATAATTAGGCCAAATAGCAATGCAAGTCCCACTAGAAATAGCGCATCTGTAATTTCATTTTATTCTCGTTGACGCAGCTTCTGCCTGGCTTATGTTGGTGTAAAGATAGCTGTGGGTATTCCCTGACCGAGGACTTACAGACACACTCTTTATTGAATATTTACCATTTCTTATTTGATTTTTCTTCTCTTGATCTATTGTTTCACAGTTTAAAAGTTCTGCTATTTTGATCTCATTAAGACCTCTGCGGTTCTGCAGATGCCTTGTTGTTGAGCCTCCATTATGTCTTGGGAGGCATCTGACAGCCAGATGGAACAGCTAATGTCTTGTGGTAACTCGGCGTGTTTAGTGGAGTTAAGAAAGAAGGAGCTTCCTCAGTCACTCGGTGGTCTCCTGAGGCAATCGGGCCATGCCCATTCCCAGAGCTGAGGGCCAACTTGAGGGCCACTGAGACCAGTACCCATAAGCCCAAAGGTAGGATTGGAAAGGGGACAAGGGGAGTTCTAGGCAGCAGCTGGCCTTCAACCAATAATTTTATTTGCTGATGGGTTGAATGAAGTACATGAGGTTTCAAAAATAAGTATTTTGCTACCATTAGAAAGGAATGTTGATTAAATTATGCAAAAGACAGCAATATCAAAGGTGCCCGAGATCTCACCTGATTTATACTGCATCTCTGGACTCGGAGTTGTTTCTTCTGAGGAAATCCTCGTGATGTCTTCAACCCATAAAGGCATAGCAGGTGAGTGCCCGCTCTGTGTTCAGCACTGTGCCAGGTGTCACGAGCTGTACAGAAACACAAGATGCATTTCCTGTCTCTGAAGGCCTTCTAATCCAGGAGTAATACAACAAAGGTATGTAAGATATGTTTGTAAGTAATGAGACTGATGCCACAGGGCAGGATATTGATTATCTAATGGTAGGGAACCAGCTAAAAGTACTATAATAGGATAGAGACCAGAAACAAGGTCAAGGGCTTCTTGGAGATGATAGATCTTAAGCCAGGTTGCCTGGGTAGACTATATTAATATAACGTAATATAATATATACAATACAATGTAATAGTCTTAATCTATTATCTGTTACTATAACAGAATATTTGATATTAGGTAATTTATAAAGAATAGAGTCTATTTAGCTCGTGGGTTTTGTGTCTTCAAAGTCTAATACCAAGGTACCATCATCTACTGAGGATCTTCTTTCTATATCATAGCATGAAGCAGGGCCTCAAATGGCAAGACAGAGCTTTTAAAGCCCCTAATGCCATCACTGGGGTCTCCACCCTCAAGGCCTCATCTGTTTCTAATTTTCTCCCAAAGGCCCCCACTTGCAAATACTATTAGCACATGAATTTAAGTCTCCAGTTCATGAACCATAGCGATAACGTGGTAGTGGTAGTGCTGTGAAGTCAGGCAGACCAGGGATCAAATCCCAGCTACTCTGCACATCAGCTATGTCTGTGACTTTGACCAAGGTACTAACATCTCTAAGCTCTGCTTTCTTCATGTGGAAAACAAGAGTCTTACTAATAATAGAGCCTGTATCACAGGATTTTGTGAGGATTAAACAAGAAATATATATAGTGCTTGACAATGCCATTGGATCTAAGCTCTGTTATATAAAGCTTAGCTATATACTAAGAAAAAGCCAAAAGCTAAAAGTTGTGGAAAATATGCATTCACTTAATCATCAGTTCACTCAACAACTATATATTGGGTATCTACTTTGGGCCAGGTCCTGAGGGTAAGGTGTGAGGAGTAAGGGACAAAAACTCTGCTCTCACAAGCCTTACAGCACAAGAGGAGAAACACACACCAGTAACAACAGTGCTAATGGATCCATGAGAAGAGCGAGACACTGTGAAAAAAAGAACTGATGTTGTGAGAATTGGCAGTGAAAGAATCTGACCCAAAGTAGGGATCCAGGAAGGCTTCCTAGGAGAAGAGAGGATCCAGATAGTGTCCATAGAGCTCTTGGGAGTTTACAAAAGAAGCAAGAGAGGAAAGCGGTTGAACCAGAGAGACAGGGGGAAGAGGAAAGTTTGTACAGAGGTGAGGCACAGTCAAGGCAGGGCAGGAGATGAAGATGGGTGGGTTTGCAAGACAGTTTCAGGTCCAGGACCAACAGGGTAGAGCTGACTGACGCTGGAGCTTGAGATGGCAGGGGCGAGACGCCCAAGTCCCACGGCCAGCAGTCACGCCTGGGATGTTGATCTTTAACCTCTCAGTAGGAGTGGATAATACATGCGAAGGGCCTCCCTGAAGGGTCATCTTACCTCTTTTCCTAGCACATTTTCCAGACCACTTACCTGGAGCCAAATCATGCTGAGTCATGTGGAGGCTGCTGCCTCTGCTTGTGTCTTATTTCCTCACAGAGAACAAAAACTCCTTAGGGGCCATAAACATTTAGGGCCAAATGACACACAGAATCTTAAAAACACTAAGTATGTAACCTGTATGTTCCAGTGTGAGACAAGCCCAAATGTAAGGCTGGTAGCATTTTTCAGAGAGAAAGCTGCCTGGAATATTCAAACTTTTATGAACTGGTAAGATATATACTTCCATCCTAAATGTTCCAATTCATTTGCATATGTTTCATATTATATAAAATGGTACTGAGAAATATAATTGCTCCCAATTTATGTTTTTAAAAGTTCATGAAATAAGCATATTCACCTTCTTCTGGTGGACATTTGTCAATCCGTCTTCTCACCGGAGTAACCTTTGAATCATCTGATTGGTTCTCTGTTGTGAATCATCTCTACTTCTAAATTGTTAAAAACACAACAGTTTGAATCCATGCAAGATGCTGTCACTGAGAATTTTATTCAAAGCCCAAGAGGGTTTTTGCACTTGTCCTTTTGGTGGATATTTATGATCTCTACAAGGTCACTTTTTTAAACTTTAAAAGACTTGCTTAAAATACCTCCAGCGTTTTCAATGACAGTCATGTCTTCAGAAATAACAGCCAAATCTGTGTTAAATATTTTTGCCTTTCTTTTTCCTCCTGATGTTACCAGGTGACATCTGTAAGGCTCCTACCCTGTTCTACCCCACTAGTTCTTATCCACTGAGGTCACTTTGGACTAATAATGTCTTTCTCCAAATACTTCCTTGATGTCCAAAACAAAGTAAATTTAGAAAATTTCAAGAATGAGAAATTTTTAAGGATTTTAATGTCATGAACCATCTTTTGGGGAAAAGCTTTGCCTTATAATCCTATATGTATACCTAGTTTTTGGCAAATATAGTTGCTTATCTTATCTTAGATCAAGGGCCAAATGATATAAGATAAAATGGAAAATTTGAGAGGAGGAATGTATTGTGTAACTCTAAGAATTTATCTCAGTTAACTTAAACCAGTGGCTTTCAGAGGGGAACAATTTTGTCCCCAGGGAACATCTGGCAGTGTGTGGAGACATTTTTCTTTGTCGCAACTAAGGGAAGGGACACAATTCATATGTAGCAAGTAGAAGCCAAGGACGTTGCTAAGCATCATATAGTTTACAAGTAAGCTTCCACCACCAAGAACACCTCAGCAGTGCAGTTCTGAGAACCCATGCTGACACCTGCTCAAGGACAATTGGCTGAAACTGAGCAGAAGGCAGTGGTGGCTCCCTGGGGAGGTCTGGTCCTGGGCTCCCTCCCTTCTCCCTCTTCTCAGATGACAAGATGGTCTCACAGTCCTGTGTGTCTTCCCACTTTCTTGAGCCTAGGAGGTTCTGCTCCACCATCTACTTTTCTTCCCTCTCTCATCTCAAGCCCCAGGTCTCTCTGTGAGTGAATAAATGAATGTGCTGGAGTCCAGCTGCGGCAGGGCTAGGGTTTCCCAAAGGTGGACAGGGAGTCGGCGAGTGAGAGACAGAAAACACTGCACACCAGTCTGTGAGTGAATCTGAATCCCCTTTATTTTTTAGAAGCTGGAATATATATTTGCTAACCCTGGCAGCAACCCCCAGCCCCAAGCAGGAAACGCCTCAGGCCCAGGGCCAGGCAGGGACAATCCCAAACAATAGGTTTTAATTGACCTCAACTCCAAGCAGGAAGCGCCCCAGGCTCAGGGCAATAGGTATCAATTAACATCTCAATCTTGTCATTTAGTCAGCCTGGGAAATGCAAGCTGACGCACCTGGACGCCCGCAGGAGGAAGAGATGTGTGAGATTATCATGCGCTCCCTACATTGTTTCCCTTATCACTTATGGGAGCGGCAGTCCCTGTGAGGACAGCGCCTGTCTTAGGTCAAGGACTCTTCACATGAACCCAACCAGGCCTTACCCGTCATGGGCCTGCAGGACAGCAATTGGTCCTGTGCCTATCTTAGGCGGCTGGTGGTGTAACATATGTGTCCTAGTTGCCCGTCTCTGGCTGCCTGTCCAGTGTCTCAGGGCAGTTGTCTCACAGGAATTTTATAAATCCTCCTCCATGAGCTCTTTCACCCAAAGCTCCCACATAAACTCTCTCACATTATTCACAGAAGGCAAAACCCCACAATCAGTCCTCACAAAGGGGTTATCTAGAGGGCCTCCAGCAACCCCCCTGGAGTCTCCACCCTCGACTCCATATTGAGCATTACATAAAAACATACACATGTGAACTACACAAATTACA
>PVLA01010591.1:0-61834 GCA_004027455.1 Hydrochoerus hydrochaeris
GTTCATAGCTGCACAATTTGTGATAGCTAAATCCTGGAAACAACCAAGATGCCCATCAACTGCAGAGTGGATGAAAAAGATGTGGCATTTTTATACAATGGAATATTACTCAGCTATAAAAAGGATGATCTTGAGGCCTTCATAGGCAAATGGAGACAACTTGAGACTATCCTCATTAGTGAAATAAATAAGAATCATACTTATAAATATCATATTGTATCTCTAGTGTAAAAAAGTAAATAAGAACTACAAGAGTAATAAAACCAAAATGTGTAATTGCTATTGTAAAAAAGAGAGGAAAAGAAAGTGCTCTAAGGGATATAACGGCATGTAAGTTTGAGTGTGTAAAATAGATGACCATATTGCTGAATCTTTGTTGGATCTTTGAGCAAAACTGTCTTTAGTCTGACTGTTTGAATATTTACTATGTACCCTTTAACTTTGTAACTTGAACAACTACATGCATGATGACAATACGTAATTTACAAATTACTGATTTCTTAGTGGGGCTTTCTCTCATTCTCCTTTTTCTTTCTTTCTTTTAGAATTCTGTAATATTGCTACTCTTTTTTTTTCTTTTTTTCTTCTCTTTAAATAAAATTTTAAAAATGTATAATTGCTATTGTAAAAAAAAGAGGAAATAGGAAGCTCTATAAAAGATACAGCTGCATGTATGTTTAGATGTGTGGGATTGATGACCATATTCCTAGGTTCTCGTTGGACTGTTGAACAGATATTTTTACACTCTCACTGCTTTAGTGCCCACTTTGTGTGCTTTAATCCTGTAACTTTAATAACTATTTCTAAAAGAACAATGTGTAATGTATCAACTAGTGATTTCTTACTATTTACCTTCTTTTCTTGAAATTCTGTAATATTTCTACCTTTTTCCTGTTTTTTTCTCTTTAAATAAAAAAATGAGAAAAAAAGAAATACAGAAAATTTACAAGCCAATATAGCAAAAGTTTTTTATAAAGGTAATTATAAAGTACAATGTAAAACAAATACTTTTAATTCAAAGGTATGTAAGTAGTTGTTACTAATAGCTATTGAGTTACTGCTAAAGTACAGGTGGGCTGAAATTTTACATGTTAGCTAAATATTATAAGCCTCAAAATTTTGGCAGGTAGTAATTATTACTTACAGATGAGACAACATTAGAGTAATTCATTGATCTTCCTTCAATTATATTCAATAAATCATACAGACAAATTCAAAATCGGAGCTATCTCAGTTAATGAACATGTTCTTTCTGCAATAGAATACTGTCTAACATAATACATATGTAACACATTATTATGGAGTTAAAATTATTAGTTTGTACTTTGTGCAATTATTAGAATAATTAATAATGAGTTTGTATTAACAGACATTACTGATTTCTAGTTTAAAATTAAAAAAAGTTGATCGTGCTTCACCTTTAATGTTTTAATCACATGTAGACAAATCTGTTTTCTACCAACTTAAACACTATCAATGTAGTTTATGATTTATATTACATTATTCTTAATAATTATGTGGTTGTATGTACATTGATTTAGCTTTTTATTTTAATTTTTAAATGCTTTATTTTTGGTACCAGGAATTGAACTCAGGGCTTCATGTTTGCCAGGCAGGTGCTGTGCTACCAAGATAAATCCTGGGCCTTAATTTTTACATTTAAATTTTATTAGGAAAATAATGAATTTGCTTAATAATCGCATCAGAGTAGCAACCATAAGGAATTTGATAATTGTGTATTTAGATACAAAAAAGATTAAATCATTCTAAGAGGCTATGTAACTTTTACTTTTCTTACAAAAGTTGATACACTGAAAATTTTGAGAAATGGATTGAAATAATTTGTGCTTTGACTTTTTGCTGACCAATACTAAGAAGTTACATTTTGGCAGAAAACAGAAGGCTCAGGCATTTTGGGTCTTGTTGTTCTCAATGCAAAGCGATTTTTTTGTGAAGATGCATTTCCATATTTGTTGGCCTGAGTGTTTTAATTTTCAACTAGCTCTAGGTGCTCACTTGAAAAGTGACAGTTCAGATAATGGGAAATAATCAATCACCTAATATTGTTAAGACTAGATCATCTTAAACTTCATCTTAGATTTTATGCAAAAGATAAAAAATCATAATCAGATGATAAATTGAACCATAAAAATCTTACTTTTTCAAGGTGAGGACAGATGGTGTAGAATGAGAAGCTACATATGTGAGAAACAAGCAGAAAGGGAAGGGAGGGATGTATAGAAGGACGTATTTTAAATTTTAACTCAGGGACAGAAGTGATATTTAACCACTGCAATGATTAATTTGGTGTAGTTCAATAGAGTCAAAAATCAGTGACCCGCATTCGATATTTTTCCAAGTGTGATTGTTTCACCTGAAAAGTTTTTTTCTAATTGCATGGATTAGATACTGCCTTTCTAAATTTATATGTCATGTAATACTAAATACATTAGTAACTGATTCTTATTTAAAATTCCTACAGTGTTAACTGTACATGTCATATGTTTCAGAGAGTAGGTGCTGGAATTCTCCCCATTTTAAAGGTGGAAAAATAGAGAAATAGATTATATTGTTGAAACATACAAAAGGAGCAAGTTCAAAACCTGGCAATTTGACTGTAGTGCACATTTTCTAAGACCCAATATTGGAGGGCCTCTTGATGACCTGGTAAATTATTTTTTCCATCCTACCGTTTGGCCTTTCATAAACCTCACTAGCCTATATATATATATATATATATATATATATATATATATATATAGTATATTTTATGACATGAAATCTATAAAAATTGCTATTAAGAAAAATTGATCACTTGATGTCTGTGTCATATCCAAATCTTATTCAGCAAATAATGATGATCTGGAACCCCAAAGATGTGCCAGAGTGCATGTAAGCTAGTGACCTATTTATAATTCTAGCCTAGGGTTGTACATGAATATTTTATCATCTATTATAGTACCTTTCTAGACAATAAGCTATTTTATTTCTAATATAGTCTAATATAGTCTCAATTAAATTTTAATATTTTGCAATTAGGACATTTTTGTACATTTGCTTATTTTTTCCATAATTACATGTTTTGCATTTAAAATATAATAGTAATGCTCAAATTTTTCATAATAAAAATAAAGACATTTATATTGAAGTTGAGCAAAATGATTGGGAACATATACATTCTGTGGGAGCTTAACCAATCATAACATGAGAAATTAGTTGTTAGAATTAGCTTTGAAAAAATGGAAGGCATTGGAATTTTAAGCATTGACAATGCTTAAATAAGCATTTAAGCATATTTTTGTTATGACTAACCAGGGCTACAGTCACATCATTTTTGGAAGCTGAGCTGGGAAGTTCTTAATTTTGAAATAAACCTGGGCAACTTAGTGAGATCTTGTCTCAAAAGAAAAATAAATAAAAAAAATGGCTGGGTACATAGCTCTGTGTGAAAGCCTGAATTTAATTCCTGGTACCTAAAATAATGCTTAGGTAAGAAATGTAGTGTATGTACAGAAAGGTAGTCATTATATTTGCATTACATTAATATTTAATTTCACTTTATATTTGCAACTGACTTTTGATGAGTCATGCTACAAATAAATCATCTGATTTCTTAGTTAACATGTAAGAAATATCTCAATCAGATTTAATTATCTATCCAATTTCTTGTGGAATATACTCCAATGCAGTTTGTCATTATTAAGACAGGATAAAGATGTTTATATATGTCCTACCTGTTCATTTTCATAGTGGAGTCATCAAGGTTAAGTTTTTCCTTTCTTTTAAATTTCTACTGTATAGAAGTATCCAGTTGTGTCTCTTTAAACTGATTTGGTAGCAAGGCATGGTTTCACCCACATTCCTTCTGCTGACATTATGGTGGTACGGCAAGAAGACTCATTAAAAACTAGCATGTGTGTCATTACCAGACACTTGGACAAATTTTAATGCCATTGGAAATCCAAATGACACATTCAACATATTTGCAATAGCAAGTACATTTCATCCTTCCGCGAGGGCGGTATCACACCTATATTTTCACCAACAAAGATAAGTGAGTGGTAAACTAAGTAGTTCCAGTCCATGGCCAGTTATTTATAGAGCAGCTGTATGTTTGCCAGAATGACTTGTCTGATGTTGAAGCAGATTGTTTCTTTTTCTGTTAAGTAAGTTAATCGTGAAGCTTTCTAAAAGGTGCCTGGCATATAGTAAGCAATACAGAATGGGATGTGTTATATATTTTTTCTAGTTAAATCTAGACGCTTTTGGCAGAACTTAAAATGAGACAATGTAGCTGAATTTCTAGATTTAGAAAATACTTACATTAACATAGGTAATCCAAAAATATACATGTAAAAGTAACCATGAATATATTGTGGATTTCAATGGTTACTTAGATAAATCTATAAAATATCATTTCTCAAGGAAAAGTATTGCAAAATATACTCTTTATTCTACAAATAAATCACTTATAGGACATCACTTCATATAAATTTTATGGAACATAATTGTGCATATTAAGTATATCTACTTGGGTTGTAAGTATAGTACACTTTGATGTGGTGTTTATCTCCTAAATTTGTCATGGAACTATGAAAATTGTATACAGTTAAACTAGTCTGAAAATATAATTTTTAATGAATGGCTTAAATGTTTTATATTGCATTTCACTTTTTCTAGCAATGACCATATTTCCTAAATTAGATGTTACTAAACATGTGTGTTTATGTACACACATATACATGTACATTATTCTTAGAACTCTGCACATAACCGTAGATCTATGGTGACTTGTAGAGAACCCTATGGGACCTGTGGAGGCAGATGACTTGAACCTATTATGCACTGTACTAGTCAGCATGAACTATGCCCCAAAGCAATACGAGAAAGATTATATTCCTATTTTCATTGATCCCCAAATGTACACAGGACAGAAAATTTTTGTCAAATTTGACCTTGAAACAAACCACCTCTATATTTTTTGAGTAATTTTTGGATGAAAAATAGTTCACAATTTTCTGACTAAAAATACAAAGAGTATTTGGAAAAAACCATAGAGAATTTTTAAATTAAAACAATCATTACAATAAAAGACACATTGCCATTAATTCTTTTCAAAAATTTCCTCCTCACTTTGAATACACTCATCATTTCTTTTCACTTTCTGAAGTCTATCTAGAAGTTCTCCTTCCTGTCCTTTTGGGGCTTTCTGGATGTCCTGAGTTGATTGAAAGTGTTTATGTTTCACAATTATTTTGACGTTGTAAAAGAACAAGAAGTTGTGTAGCATCAGATGCTGATCTTGCGAACAAGACGGGGAAACACCCCATATGCCTGCTCCCCACTGGATATCACTCGGCAACCACACTCACTTAATTTTGGATCACAACTCCTAAAGGCACTTAAGAGGGAGAGGACTTCTGCAATTGCTTCATAAAGAGGCAAGGATGATGAGCTAAGTTAGTCAAAATGAAGGAAGATGTTCGTTGGTTGTTCTAATGAGGGGAAGAATTTTTGAGGGGAATTAATGGCAAGGTCTTTTACTATAATTCATTGTATATTTTTGTATTGTTTTGTGTAATCCTCAAAATTTTTTCAGAAGTTCAGTCCTAATAAATTTTGATTAGAACCTGCTAAATTTATTAGCCAATTAAGATTAAATAAAAAGAAAAATCTAACATTTTTACCTTTATCCTAATTTTAAAAATTTTCTTGCAGTAAGGTTTTTTGTTAGAGTGCTCTTATTTATTGGATATCTAGCCTCTTCTTTTAAAGTAAATTACTTATTTGCCATTTGAGACCACTTTGAGGTTAACCAGGCATCTATAATAAATACTAGTAAACAAAAAGTCCTTATAGTTAAAATTAACTTTCCTTTTTTTAAAATCACATATCTTGATGCAGGAACTCATAAGATTAATAATTGAAGCACATATAGAATTTATTAATGGGTAGACTTCTATAGCTGAGAAGTAGATGGATTCTATGTTCTAAAAAAATCAATACATAAGAAGAAAAAAACATAAAAACAAGCTTACTAAAAACAATTCTATTTTTATCTTAAATTTCTAAGGATGCATCCTGGAATGGGATCATCAATATTAGGGAAACAACTCATGAATCCAAACAGATTATATAATAGTCTTTATTACCAATAAATTTGGGAACTTTTCCAAAAGTCTTTAGATAACAGGGAAGACACACAGAATTTAGTAATATATAAACTAACATGTGAACCTCAAAATTGACATCTACTCTATAAATAGGTTGAAATGAAGCAGAGGATTATATGAATAAGAGGAGAAAAAGAATCATGCTGATGTTAGCACAATTCTTAAAAGGTGGGATGGAAATTCAGAGGGTCTAGTGAGAGTGGCTGTCTGCCCATGTGACATTGGTGAAAATGCTAAACCACTTTGACTCTCACCAGTTTCAAATACAAAAGCAAGCTAATAAAATTCACCACACTGTATTGGTATAAGAAGTAATTGGACTCACTCAGCTTCAGTCATTTGATTTTTGACAAAGTGTGCACAAAAACACACACATCCTGGAGAAAAAAAAAAAAAAAAACAATGGGAATGCAACCTAGTAAAACCACTGTGGAAATCAGTATGGATATTCCTCAAAAAACTAAAAGTAGAAGGTTTATTTGACCCAGTATTTAAAGATTTAAAGTCATCATATGGCAATGGTGCCTGCCTACCCATCTTTATAGTACCACAATTCACAATAGCTAACATGCCAATAAGTAGATCAATGTATAAAGAAAATATATAAATACACAATGGAATAATATTTGGCTATAAAGAAGGATATATCTGAGTGATTTATATAAAATTGGGTGTATCTTGAGACCATAATGAGAGACCCACAATATAAATATAGAGCAAAATGAAAGAGAGATAGTAGAAAATAAGGAGGTGGACTTTGTGGAGACAGGAAAGGGAATATAAATGATCAACATGTGCTATACCAGTCTCCCAAAACCAATGTATGGAAAACATAATAATAAAAAAGATGGCACTATCACAATAAAAGAAGTGGAGAGTACTTATATAAGTGGTGAGGACACTTTTTTCTCAGTAAATTAAATTTGCTATTGTTATTGTGATAGCAATTGCTTTAAAATTGTGGAGTCAAACACAGTTTTGTTTCACCGTAGCTCTGGAAAGAAAATAACTAAAGCTAACAGATTGTTTTATACAAGGTCACATTACTGGAAAGATATAAAATAAAAAATTTCACCTATTCTGAGTCCAAGTTGCATTATTTTGCATTCCACATACTTCACTTTGTTTCTGGCAATCTAGTTCCCTTCATGCCTTATATTGCAGAGTTCCCTTCTTTTTCTACCCCTCCAGGGCTAGCAAAAGCTTTAGCATGTCTTCTTTCCAACTTTTACTTGTATTTTCATGTGACTGATGGCAATTGACCTTACTCCATCGCAGTTTTGCTTTAGGGAACAATTCCCTCCCACCTCCAAAAGTTTCACTGCTGTCTACCATCCAGTGTTTCTAGAATAATTTTTCTAACTTTCATATTTTGTCTCTTTCCTACTCTTAAGAAAATTAAAGTTTATTGAGATACACAAAACTAGCTTTTATCTGCAATTTTAGACTTGCGTACAACTAGATAGCTGCCAGCATTCCAGGACAATCTAGCTCCTGGCTAAAGTGGAACTTAGTGAATATTGCTCATGACTAAGTTCAAAGCCATGTAGCATTGTAACATAAACCAAATGGCTACTGTCAAATTTAAAGAATAAAATATAATGCCTGTTTAAAATTTTTTTTGAAGTATTTTTTGTCTTAGAAAAATATATTTATATTCTTAATGGCTATATGAGTAGTTTTAATATTCAAGTTTTAATATTCAAACTCAGAATTGTTGATGACAAAGAAATGGTATGAATAAGAGCAAATTTCATGTCCTTTGTCTTGGAAAACATAGGGAATAAAACATGAGTTCAGATGCCATTTTCAAATAGGTTGAGTGAGAATAAATGAATAATTCAAGGGAACATATTTTGTGGCTTTAATATCTTTAGTGAAGCGTTAACGTCTAAACACCCTTCACCAATCTCCACCACCTCCCCCATGCACTTTCAGCGCACGGCTCCACATCAAAGTGATTAGCTTCTGGACATTCCAGCATATTAATATAACATTCTAATTAATCCAAATAAGAAGTACTCTTGCTCCTAGAAGCTAATGATCAAAGAACAGCCACAATTAGTCATGTCAAGTTCAAAAATCTCATCGGTCTCATTCTTACATAACTAAGTTGTCAGAAAGCTAACATCTTTGAAAAAGAAGAAAGCTATTTGCCACCATTTTAAAGATACCTATAATTTAAACAAACCAAAATGTTACAAAACATAAAGAAAGACTGAAAAATGAGCAAGAGTAAAATTAGGAGGGGGGAAAATATTTTTTAACTATTACTTTTTATCAGTAGTAACAGCTTTATGTTTCAAATCTTAAATAGATTATGACATGATAGAGTTTATTTACCATTCAATGTCACTTCTTCCATATGCTCCTCATTCAAGTTTAGCCTGTCACCAGAGAGCAAGAGGAAATGAACCAAATGTGACTTTCAGGAGAAAGTCATCTAATTTAACATAATATACAGTAAAATTGGTTTAGCTATGAGACATTTTATCCAATTACCATTTAGTCAATATTTTACAATATTAAAGCTTCACATTTTTCATAAGAAATGAGAAAACTGACATATGTTAAAGGAATGCATAAATTTGTGCTAAACAAATGAAGATCTGAAAATATGTTCAATGTTTTAACATAATATTTGTAATTCTAAAATAGTGGGCATTAAAGAAATCAGTAGCAAAATGCAAAATGCTTAGAAATTATTTCTTAACAATTGTTCATGGAAGTACATGTAATGGATGCTAAGACACTTCTCATCACAGAATGTGAATGAAACACAATTTTCACTGCTCCAAATTATAAAGGGAAAAGAAGTCCAAACTGAAAAATGATTTAAACATTTCATTTAATGGGAAAACAATTCCTACTGTGAAACAATATGCTATTCATTACTAATGGCAACAGTTCATTACTAACTAGATGAAAATCGGGAATCAAATTTCCTAGGTTGACTTGATCAAATTTCTTCTAATAGTTGTAAATAGGGTGATATCCTCACATGGTTATAGGCTATGACCTGGAAGGGGTTTCAACAGCACCACTAGTGATCAAGGTGTTTACTCTGCGGTGGGAGAACACAAACTGTGGTGATTTTGTAACATGGCTTCAAAAATGTTTAAAAATCTGATCTAATTAAACAGTGTAGACTACCTTCTCAGCCTGTGGCTATCTTAGTGGACTCATGCTAGCTCAGAAGTAAGTGACACCACGTGTCTTCTGAAGCTCAGTCACAGAGACAGTGCAGCTTGGTTCACCTGGTTCTCCTGAATATGTACTTTTAGAATTACTTGTCGGGTGTGTACCCACTGGAACTCAGCTGTCACATTGTGGGAAGCTCAAGCCATGCAAACAGAATACGTGCAGGATTCTAGTTCATAGTTCTGGTATGTATTTGGGCGATTTTATCCAGTTTCAGACAAATGAGTAAAGATACAGCTAAATGATTCCAGTAACTTCCGTGTTTCCAGCTCAGATCCCGAAGCGGTGTAGGTAGAGATTATGTGCTGGTCTGTGCACACTCTGGACGCTCAGAACCATGTGCAGCTCTGTCTTAGCTCTTTTATAGTCACACTGAGGAACTATTCTATAGCAATAAGAAAAAAAAAACACTTATTGAGGTAATTCTAAATCTCGTATTAGAATTTTAAAAAGAGCTCATTTAGTATTTGCCACAAAGAGACATATTGTTAATCTGCTAACAAATGAAAAGGTTGAGTTCTGAGAAATAACTTTCATGACAATGTTCTACTTTTAAGTGGAAGGGATACAATTAGCAACCAAGTTTGTCCATGTCTGGAGGTCATTTAAAAAAAAAAAACATTGATTTTTTTTCCCGTCATGTTTATGAAAGCTTAAAAAAGGAACCATTTTCTTAAGTGGCTATTTTAATATTCTGCAAGTTCAATATCCTGGATATTGTCAAACATGATTCAAATTAACATCTCAACATTTCAGTAAAAAAATACTTTTACATAATGTATTCTGGAGGAAGGACAGTTGCTGAGTTAATATTTATCAGTCTGACATCTTGTTCTTTCTTAGGAAACACTAAAGATATGTTTGTTGAAAGGATGAATGAATGAATAAATGAGTTAACCAGTTCATATTAACACAGGAATAGAGTTCTTTCAGCAATGTTCTAACAGATTGATTGATACCTTCATAGACTGTAATAAATGTTTACTATCATTTTTACTTGTTTTCTGTTCTATTGTAAGATGAGACTAAAAATATGTATTCATTTCATTTCATCAAACCGTTAAAATCCTTTCTCTCTGTAGACCTTTAGGTAATACTCTTTGATAATATGAAACTGGAAATCAGACAATCCGTTTGGCAAGCATTCTAGCAATGAATTACATCACTAATTGTAGTTAGCATCAGTGGTAGGCAACTATGTAACCCATAGTCTATAATTTTAAATCATTTCCACACAAATGAATTAATATTACTACACATCAATAATAAGATTTAAGAAAGACATAAAATATTTTCAGTGTTTTAGAAGTTAAAGTATTGTGTAAACTTTCTTTTTAAAATTATTTTTGTTTGAGTATATTTTTGTGTGAAATATTTGGGATGAGAAGTGTTTCTTATTTCAGAATTTTTCAAATTTTAGAATATTTTATGTACCAAACTAAATATATTAGAGATGAGATCCAAGTATAAACACAAAACTGATTCACATTTCACTTTGTACCCAGAAACATGAGGTAATTTTACATCAGGATCATACTCCTTGGACCTGTGTTTTGGTTGTGGCCTGACATGAGGGATCAATTAGTGAATTTTCCATTTGTGGTGAGAGAATGCCAGCACTTAAAGAGGTTCAGATATTAGAGTATTTTGGATCAGGTTTCCAATTAAGGATATTTAACTTGAATTATCATGAAAATAATGCTACCTTTAGAAATGAGATTGATGTGATCATGGAAGACCATTTTTATTGATATTTCTCTCTATGATACTAAAAATCAGATAATTAATGGTAAAAGAGCCTAGGCCAATAGAGACAGATTGATATGTCTTATATTATTGTTGCTAAAATATTGAGTTAATGATGTTAAACATTTAACTGATGGAATCCTGGCCATTGAAACTAGATTCATCATGACCCTATCTTATATTGATTTTATTTCATAATATTTTGACTAGGCATTGTAAATTTTCATAGAGGAAATTTCTCTATAGAAATATAGAGAAAATAATCATTTAAAAATAGTTCATTTATAGGGGAAGGATCGCTAAAAATGAAGTTGTGTTATAGAAATGTGCAATTGACAGATGCCTATGAAGACCTTTTAGCTTCATATTACAAGTATTAGTTCCCAATATAGTGCACCCAACAAATTAACAAAGATCAATACATCGATTAACTAGCAATTAAAATGCTTCATGTTAAATGTCTGTCAAATTGTGGTAGTTTCATGAAACGCCCATGTGACAATGCATATTTCTCAAGTATTTACAAAGAGCCTCATACATAGCCAGTACTAGATATGTAATGATGGATAGAAAAGAATAGTTTTTGTCATGTTATACTATAATGGAGGGCAAGACACTAATCAATTGCTCAAATCAAATTGCAAATAAAGCTTCGAAACTAAGTACACACTGTTATGAGAGTGTTGATTAAAAAGAATATTTTTTTCTCATTAAGTGTGTTGCATGGATCTTTATTAAGAAACATTTACACTGAACTAAAGCACTTCTCTGTTTGAGAGGACTCAGGTTCACTCCACCATTGGCTGGAACTTTATGATTTGACCTCAACTCAGGTGGGAAACCTGTTTTTCTGATAATTTAAGTCCTTTCTTTTACATTCTTATCTCCTTTATTGAGATCAATTATTTCTGTAGGTGAACCTAGAAAAAAAAATGAAATGTCTTTTAAGAGAAGACTCACCCTGCCATGTCTCCCCATTGCCAATGATACAAAGCCATCTAAGGAAAACACAGTGGAGACATTAGCAGCCCAGGAGCTTTGTTATGCTGTCTTGGATTTTCTTACAGATTTTCTTCCTGAGAATGAAGATCAATGATCTATTTCTTGTGATCCCTTCTTTCTCTCAGGTCTGTACCACTAATGGGTGGCTTCACAATTGTCAGAAAACAAGAAGTGATCTATTGTATTCATAGTTCATCATCTCTCCTACCCAACTCAGAACAGAAAACTGAAGTTGCAAGAGCCATAGAGCTGTATTTCTGTTACATGCATGTCCCGCAGTTTGAATTACACTTACCAGCTAGATTTCAGATTATTAAACTGCAATCAGGATGCTGTAAATATTCTCCCAAAATAACTATTCATATTTGTTTTACAAAAATATAAATAAGTAAATGATTTTGGACTTTTCATAAAACCAAGGAATGCATAGTTTAATTTGATTTTTTTTCTACTTTTGGAAACTGAAATAGTGGATACAACTTCTATTTAGTTTTATTTCTCTATGTTCCACTTAACATCATTCAAAAAATTTTAAGGCTAAATTTTGAGTCATGATGTTCTCTTTTACTTATAAAATAAAACATTCTGATTATGGATAAGATAAAAACTTTCTGTGTAGCAACATATTAGGTGATGAAGTAAAACTCTGAACTTCAGCTCTTTCAGTTATTTTTTGGTGTAAACATTTTCATGTTTGTGTTGAGAGAAATAATAAAGGAAGTTAGGGAAAATCATTACTCATTCTTCTGATATCTTCCTTTGGTTATTTTTGATATTAATATAAATGCAGTATCTCTTTTATAGAAGGTTTATATAGTTGATGAGTAAAGCAAGTACCCTAAAAAAGCCTGATGAAAGTTCCACAAAAGATGAAAATAGAAGTTATGGTGAGTATACCCAGGAGACTACTGATAATTCTCCCTGCTTAAAGATTAAAGGCCATAAAAATTGACTGTGAAGGATATTTTAAAGTAGACAAGCATGTTAAGGGATTAATAAGACTTGTCAACATTTTTGTTTTTCAGTCTTGGAAATGAGCATTAGGTGCCTGGTTGGTGCCTTCTTTCACCTCTGCATGGCTTCCCTCTTGTACTGTACCCATCAGTAGCTCCTTCAAAAAAACATTTTGTATTATAGAAAATGAAGCTCATCTTAATTTTAGAATGAATGAAATATCATAAGGGCGATGAATCTAACACCAGAAGGTCTTATAAAATATTCTAGAAACAAATGAAAGTGATATTTGTCTAGTAAATTCTCTTCACTAATTTTAGTAGAAACTCTTACTAGAATTTTTTTCATGCTGGCTTGTTTCCATTCAAAGTAAATATTCAGAACCACTACAATATAATACTATATAAAAATATAATATAATATATTACTATTTAAAAATAGTGACATTTTGTTTTCCCAATTTATTCTTGATTAATATCTAAAGATATCATTCAGTGTCACTTTTCCTCAATTCCAATGAAGACTGTTTTCCTTGCTTTCTGCCACAATCTTTTCCTAAAATATAAATGATCACTAATCATTTTCTGTTGTGCTACATAATTTTTAAAAATGACAGCTAATTTTTTATAATAAATATGTTTTAAATATTATTTTCCACATAAATATATAATGCATAGTCATCAGGAGGAAAACATAATGATGTCTCATGTGAGTATGAATCTAAAAAAAAAAAAAAAAGGAAAAACAAAAAGAAAGAGAGACCAGCCTAGGTTACAAATGCTGTGCCTTGTACTTTACCGAAGTGTTGTTACTGCAGATTTCGGCCCTGACACAGTGGTTAATTTAGAATAGTGGGAATGTTTGTTCCTCCAGCTCAGCACTTTCATCCCACTTGGCACTCGTCTCCCCCAGTAAGCACCCTGCCAGTAGGATGGCTGGATTAGAAGAGATTACAGTCTCCTTTACTTTGCATAGATCAAATCCAGATTTCCTCTCCTTCCAGGCTTTGGTGTAGAGATGCCATCCAGGAATTCATTGTTTTCCAATAACACGAAGTCTCTAGAAAAAAATCTCATTGCCTTTTCTCCCAATTTGGCCCTGGACAGATATCATGACCTACGTCACAACTGATTATGGTAACTCAAGGCTGAAAAGGTCTCAAACCCCGGTGCTCCTCTCTTCTGAAGTTAATTGCTGGCTCAGACTGAAAAGTGCTTTGATGTTTATTCGGTAAATTTGCATGCTTTATATGCGCGCTTGCTTACAAAGGGAATAAGTAACGTTTTCCTTTTGGTCTAATACAGGAGTAAATTTCAAAGTTGTGTTATGGGTACTTAAAAGATTAGTGTCATAGAAAGTATACACTATAGCATGTAACTGTTTCATCATGCTTGCTGTATTGGGCAGGGGACTTTTCTCTCTAACTTTTCCACTTTGCCTATCAGAGGACCACTTTAAGAATTTCCACACTGTCGCGTTTATTTCCTCTTATGCTTCCTAGAATGTTGTTTTATGTATTTCAAAAGTATTTGATTTGGAACATAACTATTACTGGTTATTATACATTTAGTATAGATTTTATCATTCAATATAAAGCATCATTTATATAGAACTAACTCTGACACTTTTGTTTTAAGATCTTTTTTTCTTTCTTTGTGTGCTTCACAGTTTACATTTTTGTCCACTGTCATAGTTTATGCTTCACTACCCTTTTTGGTTGCATATACAGTTATTATCATACAGGTAGTTATGTGTGTTTTTATAACACACATCAATTATTTCTTTCTTTCTTGGCACTTGGCTCTTTCTTTCTTTCTTTCTTTCTTTCTTTCTTTCTTTCTTTCTTTCTTTCTTTCTTTCTTTCATTCTTTCTTTGTTTTTGTTCTGGTAATTGAACCCAGAGCCTCATTGTGCCACTGAGCTACATTCTTGGCCCTAATTGTCTATTTTGTGATGTGCTTTTTATTTTCTTTTTTTCTTTCTTTTTTTTAAAATTTTCTTTTTATTGTGGTTGTTGTTGTTGTTGTAATGGGCAATGAGGTTTTTATCTTTTTTCAAATTTATGATACATGAAGTTTTTCTGTTTGTATTTATCATTTTTTCTGTGTTATTTGACTCTCTGAACCATTTTACCTCACAGCTATACCATATTTTTTCTATTTCCTGGTAAAAATCTAATGCCTTAAAGAGTTACAAAATAATACTAGTGATAAATTTTACACTTTTGAATCATGTAGTAAAGCTAATATATTTCTCAAATTTAATGATAAGAATAAACTGGGACTGGGGATTTAGTTCAACAGCATAAGTGCCTGCCTTGCAAGCATGCAGTGGTGAGTTCGATTCCCGGTACTGATTAAAAAAAAAAAAAAAAGAATAAATTAGTATTTTGTAAAATGCTTATACATCTTATGCTCCCTTTTTGGGGATGAATAAATGTTGAATTTATTGGTCCTGTAAAACTACATCCTGTTTTGTACCTCTATGTAAAATGTGTTTATTTTTAAAGATTTACTCTATGAATTGATAATACTAACATCAGTAATATCATTCTAATACCATTGTTTTGTGTTACGTATTTTAGAGGATTTTTCTATTTTCATATTTAAGTGGATTGTTGGGAAGTGAAGGATTCATGGGTAATACAGTATTATTCCTGAATTTCCTTCTTAGTAAGCAACATTTTTCTTGATTTACGATTACACAAATGGCAACTGCACTGGAAACATAACTTTCTATTCTTATACTAAAATTTTGTACACATTTTTATCTTTTTATTCGGAGAAGACTATGACAATTTCCTGTATATTTATTAACTATCAAGATTTAGGAAAGAGTCTTAAACATATCTAAGAAGAATGAGGTCACCAACCAAGGATTCATCATCTAAATTTTACTAAGTAGTTTTTCTAAATTGATTGTGTTGTGTCATCATACTTGAGGTTTATTTGAGGTTATTCATCTTTATACCTGAACAAACTTTTCCTTAATTCTGTGACTATTTTAGTTCATTTTGATGCAACTCAAGGAAAGATGCTGTGAAAGTTAAGATTGTTTGTGTAAACTTGATTGATGTGGAAAATACTCGTGAGATTGACCGAGTAGATTCCTGTGTGTGTCTAGCTAGGACATAGAGGTGTGATCTGGGGCACTACGGATAGTCTCACATCATTTTCTCCCTCTTCTTATACCTGATCACCATAAACCAAGCATCCTTCTTCCACCATTCGCTTCGACCATGATGTGTCTGCCTTGGAGTCAGGGGGTCATGGGCTGAATTCTCTAAGATAGCAAGCAAAATCAAAACCTTCTGTTATGGATTAAGAACTGATGGCCAACCTAACACCAGCTGAATTAAATCAACATAGTGCTGCATGTAGATGTTTCACCTGGGGAAAGTTGCCAGCATAAATAGAGAGGTGGAGAAGAAGTGAGGCTTGAGGCATTGAGATGTTGTGGCATTTGTGGCATTGTGGGTTCTCCTAAGTATTGCTGTTTGAGCCCTTGGTTCTGGAGAAGCTTTGGTCCTTACATTGAGCATTGCTTCCTGACCCTGCAGAGGAAGATGTGTGTCACTTGGTCTCCAGGATGAATGCCTCATGCTGGCTTCCTGGTATGTACAACACTGTGTTTATCATCAGAGGAGCTCGGGGTCTCCGTGTTGCTGAGGATGGCTTGGTGCTTTTCAGGACAGCCACGGTCTTTGTTTTGAGCGTGACTTCTTGGCTTCTTTCTAGTTTCCACCGCTGACCTTTGGGCCTACCCAGCGCGGATCCATCAAAGACTGGTGTAAGTCCTTCTTGTGGGCTCTATAACTCCAGTTGGACTTGTGGGAGGAATTGTCATGAGCTCTGGGTCTTCATCTGGACTCATGTGGGACATTTCTGTGGGATTCAGGCCCTTGGATGAATATTGTATGTCTTTGTGGATAGATTTCCTGCACATTGTGTTAACTCTGGGTGACCATTCTAAAATAATATTATAAATTCCATGTCCTGATTTTAATTTTTCTCCTCACATCTTCTGATTACAACACTCTCCCCATATAAAGTGTGGGCATTAAGTATTGTATCTCTGTTGCAGGAAAGCTGACTAATATAAATGTTCTATAAGTAAGAAACACAAATGTCCTTTTCTAGAGTTGAATATTTTCATGAATATTTGATGACTGGCTATCTACACAATGAAATAATTCAAAATATAGAGAAAAATTTAATTAACAAAAATAAAATGTCTGTATATAAACACTTCAAATGTATCAGAACTTTTGTTCACAAAATTAGAGCTAGTCTGTGTTTCTTGATTTTTCACATGAACCAACAAGATCTGTAAATTTATCAGTATGTTACATTTACTACCTAAATATTTAATGACAACATCAGGAATGCAACAGGATTTTTCTACTATTAGCTAGAAATTTATCCAATATCCCATGGTCTCAAGTGTATTTGTGAATCAGTGTAGCAGGTAGAAACAAGCATCCATTTAATTGTAACTCAAGGAGAAGTAAATTATGACCGAGGGGGTGGAGACAGGGTTTTGCTATAGAGCTCAGACTGGCCTTGAATTTGTGGTGATCCTCTGGCCTCATCCTCACAAACGCTGGAATTACAGATATGTCCCCCCACGCCTGGCTTGAAATATGATTTTAGTAGACTCTGTTTTCTTTCTCCTTTGTGAATGAAGGACTTATTTCCCCAGCTTGTGGAAACACTGTGACAGGGAGCCCATTACTATCAGCCTTTATTAGAACCTGCTTTTGTTATAGAGCCACCTCATCCCCGTGGTCAAATCCCTTAGTCACTGTAAGCAGTGACCAAAGATAAGGCATAAAGGATGACTTATTCCTCTAAATATAGACAATTCTAAAAGTCCCTGTAAACTGTGCTGAGGGATTACTGAGCTTCTATCACTGCTAGCCTTTTTCTTCTGCTGATTATTACTTCTTTATTCTTTCTTTCTTTCTTTCTTTCTTTCTTTCTTTCTTTCTTTCTTTCTTTCCTTCCTTCCTTCCTTCCTTCCTTCCTTCCTTCCTTCCTTCCTTCCTTCCTTCCTCTCTCTTCCTCCTGTAGCCTCTCTCCTATACTCTATTGCATAAGAAAAAAGAAAAGAAGGGGAGAAAGAATTGAGATCAAATCTAGGACATTTGCACTAAGCCACATCCCCAGCACCCCCAGTCTTTTCCTTTTTTTGTGGGGGGGGATAGGTTTTTTGCTGTATCATTAAATTGCCTGGATTTGGCTCAAACTTGTGATTTTCTTGTCTTAGTCTCCCAGAATGGTGGTCTGCAACACCTACAGGTGACCTACAGAGGATTCCTTAATAAAGTTTCACTGTGTTACACTGCATTAGTTTCCATTGTATGCTTGGGTATCCCAGCCCAACCTGGAATAAAAACAAAACAAAATAAACCTCCCTTTATACTAATACTGCTGGCTATTTTTTTTAACATACCATGAATTTATCTTTATCTTAAGCAAAAGAACTTAGTGCAAGAGAACTGCAATTCTCTAAGGATTTTTTTTTATTTTATTTTATCATTTGGGCAACTCCAGATTCACTTAATACATATTTGTTGTATCTGCTCTTGTGCCAAGGGCTGGCAACTGAGTAGTTACAGCACAAGGAATAGAGCTCTGACCTACTAAAGTATTATTAAAATAGCTTTCCTGATTAAAAATCAGTAATCACAAAATGGAAAGATATTGACATAAGAATACTATCAAAGTAAATCTGGTTGAGATAAAAAGGAGTTGACAATAGAGTGAGTCAAGGTAGTTTCAGGGAAGGGAAAAGCTACTTTGATGAAATGGCCATTTAAATTCACGTTTGAAAGACGAGAAGATAAGCAAATTCCAGGCAATGTAAGAGTGCATGCCCCATGCCAGGAACATATTTGGAAGATGTGAGTAACTGAAGTTCGCCGTGGCTGGAGTGTAATTACAAGGCAGGGATGCAGGCTATCTGGCTGCAAGGATGGTTACTGTTGGTGTCCCTGAAGTGGGATTTGGGTTTTCTTCCACAAACATTAAGGGAAGTTTGAGAAAATTTAACCAGAATAATGACTTGGTGTGATTCTTTTCATTTTTCTTTTTCCTTCACGATCATTGCCTTTGTCTTCTAGAGAATCTTTGGTGGAGGAAGAAAATTGCCTCTATGCAGATTCATTGGGGTCCTTTGGAATATTAGACTTAGGAGTTGACTCGGGAACTGTGGTTTGGACTAAAGTGGTTATGGGAGAGTCAAAGTACAGTGGATGCATTAAAGGCAGTTTCAGCTGGGAAATGCTAGAAATAGAGATTGAGTTCACGTGGAAATGGTGAAGGAAGCAAAATGGTGTCCACAACCCTTGGAGCTGGGGGTGAGGAGACCGTGCAGCGGGGTATTTATGAGAAGACTTTGGGGGAGCAAGGGGATTTCTGACTTAGAAAGTTTACAGAGGCCAGTGCTCTAGATCTCATGTGAAGGGACTTACATTAGAAATGGAAAATCCTATCTTGTGGCACTAGATGAAATGTAACTTTTCCAGAGCTCAAAAGAACATGGAACTATTCTCATTTTACAGATAATTAAACCAAGGCTCAAAACTATAAGCAATCCATTAAGATCATCCAGGTAGCCAAAATTTAAATTTTCTTTCCACCTGCTTACTTTGCTTATTTTATCCAAAGATGGTAAATCTTTATTTTATTCTGAAGATAGTAAATCTTTTTTTTTTTTTTTTAAGTTACTGGAAATTGAACTCAGGACCTTGTGCTTGCAGGCTTGTACTGGTGATGCTGAACTATGTCCCCAGCCTGATAATAAATCTTGAATGAAAAATTCTAAATAATAAATACTTAAAAAATCTTTGTCTATAAGAAAAATAGAATTCTAATTACAGAAAATTCAAACATTTAATACACTTAAAAATACATATCCTTTAATATAAAGTACATTTAAATTATATACACTGCCAGAGTTCTAATAACTCTAAACTTATGGAAATACTCAACAGCAGTTCAATTGGAAATGCTATATTATTTTTTAAAAAATCTTTGTGTCCAAGAAAGACAAATATTCTATCTTATCATGAAGAATTGCTTCAGACACTTTAATAGGTTTAGTTGAGAAACCAATTAAGTACATATTGACATGATTAGCAAATGTGTGTTTAGGAATATTATATTCATTAGAACAGAGTTCATTATTATTTTTTAGACTTTAATCTTTTTCTGCATGTTTAGGTAAATTTGTGTCCTATAGAAAGGTTCTGGAAATTTTAAAAATAGCTGAGAGTTAAGCATCACTCTAGTTCTTTGCAGAATACATAATAAAACATTTTTATCCCCTCTAAAAGCCTTTTAAACTTTGTAGCATAATCATTACTGTACATCTAGGTGAGGTGGCTTTCCATATTCAAGTTCCAGTGCTCACTGAGGTTGAAAATTATTTTATGATTTCCTGAAGATGATGACATTCTGCTATTTTTTAATCTCATTATGTGTACTCATTCTTTTCATTCATTATTGTGATACATTTGTTTTTCATATTTAAATGTTTTTTTTTTTTTTTGAGACTAGATAGTTTGGGCTGGCTTTGAACTCTCTGCAGATAGACCAGGCAACCTCTAACTCACTGTGATCCTCCTACTTCAGTGCTGATGTTGCAGATATGCATCCCTCCTCTACATTGCTCTTAGTTTTCAAGTATCTTGTAGATATTTACAGACTGCAATGATAGAAATTAGAATAATATGTTTCATATGTTCAATGTAAGTTTAAATATGATTTTACTCTGTATGGTATTCAGTAGTTTTGAAGTTACTAACAATTGATATAGTAGTTTATACGGTTGTTCTAAATATATCCCAAAGTATTTTTCCAAATTCTACAATTAAGTTCTGGGAAGTTCCTGAGAAGTGCTAACAATCTAAATCTGCGAAGGAAATTTTCACACACAAAAAATTAGGCCCTAAGTTGGAGATTGTGTCCCTGCTATGGATTGCAAATATAGAAATATAATTTGAAAGGAAAATTACATATGTCACAGAGCAAAGAGTAAGTCTGCAGCCTGCCTACCTGCATGGTCTTAGGCAAGCAATGCAGTATGCTCAGACCTCATTTATCATTTCTAATACAAAAGCCTTGGTAGAACCCATGTTTTAGGCCTTGCCACTTTTAAGATTCCAGAAGGAATGCCTTAGGTAAATGGCAGTATGTGCCTGAATATATATGTGTATGAAATTCTGCTGCATATTTTGGTTTCCTTTAGGGAGTTTAAATAGTTTCCTCAGAAGTGAGCTACTGAAGTGAGGAAGGGGACTTATGATTGTAACAGCATTAAAGGAATAAGGAGACACAGTGAGCTTTGGAAGTAATAGTAATAGTACAATAATGCTTGGGAGTATCCTACTATCTTCAACAAAAATACCCTGGTCACAGCACTGTCCTTACAGAAGCAAATATGCATTTTAAAATGTCAATTTTCTTTCTGGTTTCAAAGAAGTTGAATTCACTGCTCAGTTTAAATTACATACTTTTACTTTCCATATGTATCCTACATAGAAAATATATGTATATATTTAAAAATATGTAATGTATAATACAAAATATATGTAATATATAGAAAAATGTGTATTGTATTGTATGATTCCAATACATATATGTGTAAGATGTATATAAGTATAATATATGTATATCTGGTTAAGAATAACTAGTAGACTTCCCTACATCATAAATTTTACATACCTCAGAACTCAATGTGATAATTTATTATGTCATAATGCATAGTGAATTTTACAGATACTGCATGATCATATTGCAGAATGGAACTAAATACTAGAAACAAAACTGCATTTCCATGATTCTTTTCTAAGTCATTCCTGTCATATATTTACGACCTCTTTTTGCCTGCGTAGCAATTCTTTTTCTTTGGTGTTATGTGGTTTGTGGAATTTTAAATCATTTTTGGAGTCATTTCAGTGAAAAAAATTCAACATAAAACTTCAAGGCAGGAAGCTACTTGCTTTTATAACAAACTGCTCCACAACAACAAAAATAAAAAAAAAATTAGGAAAGAAAATAGTTCTGATTATTTTTAGTATTTACATTTGGGTATGTATCTTACCACAATTGCTCATGGATGATATTTGATATTGGTATAATATGCTCTGTTCTAAAACTTATTAGAGAGACTTAAAAATCTGCCATGTGTAAGTAAGGTTAATAAAATACAAAGTAAACCACAGTCAGGAAATGGAAGCAAACGTATTAACTGTGAATTAGAGCTTGATCTTTGCAGTGAGATAGCCAGAATTTAAAAATGTAATGATTCACATGCTCGGTGACCTTGGGAGAGTTACTTGGGATTTCTGAGTTTCAGTTTAGTAGATGATATAAATTTCAACTTCATAAAATTATATCAAGTATTATTTTAAAACTTAGTATCTGATAGAGCATGTAAGATTATTTTTATTAGTATAGTCATCAATATAATCACAGTATTTTCTTTCACTGACAATAAAATTAGGAAATTAAAAAAAATATAAGACATTACCACCTAAATTTAATTTGTATATTCTTAGGGTCATGTTCAAATACAAGTTTGGACTCAGTAGTTCTGATTTCTAAGCATCTCCAGGTGATACGTGTTGGGAGTCATGAAGCTGGAGACTGACCACAGCTGCAGGGCTGGGACATGACCATTCAAGAACAAAGAGCACCTGGGAGTGAAGAAGCTGCTTCAGCCCAGAGAACACCTGGCCCCAAGACAACCTGAACAGTGGGCTTCTAGGACAACAGGGTGTCATGTGACATTAACTTGTTAAAATGTATAAATGCCCCTGAAGTGAGGGGGCAGTTCTTTTCCTCCCATCCAAAGAATAAGGGCTCCACCCGACCCTAACTTCATCTCTTCTTTATTTTTTCATCCTCTTAGTGTCCTTTACCCAAGGAATCTTTACCTCAAGGGCCATGTGGGTCATGCCAATGCTGACACTATTGTTCCAGAGAACGACCACTTGGTACAGTAAAGAAGTGACCTTCATGTTTTTATCAGTATTGCAAATAGGTCAATATCCCAAGTAGAATTATAGATTTTAAATATAAATCCCTATGTCTACACAGTTTATCATTTATTAATTAGTGGGACAATTCTGACTAAAAATCATAGAAGAAAAAATTGGAATTAATCACTCTGTGTTTAATTTATTCACCAACTACGGGGTTTTTCTCATGAGTTACTTGCTATAGGAGACAGGAAGATGCATTTGAGATAAATCCTTAAGAATTTATTCCACTACATGCTTAGTTTTGTAAGAAGTGGAAAGATTTATGTACCCAGTCATAATTCAAGAGACGAATTGATGTGTACAATGACACAGCTAGGTAAAGTGCTACCCTTAGTTCAGAGTTGGGGGAAATTATCGCCAGATAATTCTTACATATAATTTTAGGCTGTCTTTTCAAGTCAGCCTCTGTCCCAATAGCAAAAGGGAAATTCAAGCCTACCATATATCTTAAGCCTTCTTGTCTGGGAGGTCTCAGATTTCTCCTGTAGCAACAGCAAGCAATTAAATAGTACATATTATGTACTTAGAACTATTTGGAGCTTATTTACATATATTAACTTAGTTCTCAATATGAACTACAAAATAATTTGCATTATTTTCTTTATTTTTACCAAAGAGGGAGCTGAGAACCAGAGATGTTAACTGATCTCAAATTTCAAAAATAGTGGCCCTTACTAGGTTTATTTATCTTTGAAAATGAATGACTCCTTCATCCTGTGCTTTTTGAAGTCCCCTCCTACTTTGTCCGCTTTTCATTGGTGCCATTGAGCTTTTCCTCAGTTCTATACCTTTCAGTAATTTCTGTCTTGTGAGATGACCTCATCTTTCATGCATAGAAGAGCTTCAGATGCATTTGTTACATAAAGTAAATGGATAAATATATAAATGCACACTAACTTTTAATAAACAATGCAGTGGGCAGAATGTTATCTGTTCATCTGCCAAACGTATTCGGTTTTAGTTGTAATACCCTTCCACTTTCAAAGCCAGGTCTACAGGGGTGAACATTTTAGCTTTGATGGAAGACAGCAGACTGCAGTGTGTCCTTGGGAACAACTCACTTTCCTGGCACTCGGGCGCACTACACTTTCTCCTACATCCTGAAACCATACCAGGCATTTGAATTTCTGAGATGTATATCCATGCTCATTTTATTTAAAAAGTTTTTGCGTGGGCTGGGAATTTAGTTCAGGGGCATAAGTGCCTGCCTTGCAAGCACGCAGGCCTGAGTTCGATCCCCGGTACAAAAAAAAAAAAAAAAAAAAAGTTTTGGGGATTTAAGGGGTTGATTTGATAGAGATTTTTCCTGAATTATTTGCTGTCTTTATTTTTATATTTTAAGCCTATAGACAGTATATAGAGCTACGAATTGTGAATAAATTTTCAAATCTGCTCAAAAGATAGATTTTTATCATTTTTGTAGATCTTTCTGTTTTGAGAATTTTTCTCCTACTGTCTACTAATTTATAAATTCTTCCCAAAGTCCACTTTGTGACTATCTATACAAACTATATCTAAATATTGAAGTCATTTTAAAAGATGAGTTCAGTCATAAAAACAATCAGGTGTGAGCCACTTCAGCTGCCCCAGGGCCTGATTCTCAGTCCTTTATCTAGGATTTCAAAAGATGTGGGCAATTCCTTTAGTTATTTTTTTTTTAAATTTCCTCTTCTTCCGTTTAATTTCTCTTGTCTATATAAAACAAATACAAACTGAACTCCAATCACATTTGCATGCATCTGTCAGTATATGATGGCTATCAGTAAAAGCGTACGGTATATTCTGCCACGGTAGAGTTAAAGCAAGCAGGCTTCAGAGAAATGACTGAGTAGGACAGGATATGGTAAGCACAATTCACTGTCATCATTCAGAACAGAACAGTCACATCAGAAAATCCATCAGACTAACCTAAAATGCAAAATCACTATGTAGAAAAACAGAACAACATATATTAGAAATGTGCAAGATAAATACTATATATCTATGGAAAGTTTGTGGCCTTGCCTCTGAGGAAGCTAAAAGGTCAGAAACCTCAAAAATGCCTGTGTGTTGTCAATTGCCCAGTTACTAATTTTTCTCATTATTTTCATAATGAGATGTACTATTTGGGCAGAGAGACCCTCTTGAGAGTTGCTTTTAATGTTTTCAAGCAGACAGCTCTTTTGCTTTCATATGCTGCCCTAGGAGTTCAGATGGATTTTTCATTTATTTGGTAAGAATGCATATGGTTATTATTATAAGTAATAAGTAGGTAATTTATTATTCTTCATAGCTACATAGTAAATTCCACTCAGTCCAGGATTAAATCAAATGCATACCCTACATCTTACATAGGGATTAGAAAAATTTGCATGTCATGTGGTTTTTCAAATTATTAAGGAATGAAATTTAACAAAAATGCTTTTCTTCTGGGACTTGTCCCTGGGCTTTTAGTTTGAAAATACATGAAAATGTAAATTTCATACCCCCAAAAAATCTCTCTTCTTCACTAAGTATTTAGTTGAACCAATGAAATATATGTATATAAAAGCTTAAGATAAAATAAGTTGTTGCAGGCAATCAAAAATTAGCATGAACATTATGTTCATTTATTAAACAAATAGTATGAAAGTACTATTGTTTTTGCATTGATGGTGTAAAAATTTCTAAGTGAACACAGCTACAATCAATTAAATATAAACACTGTAAACAAAGAAAATATTAACATTCAAAGGAGGAAAATATTTCAATTGACTAGGCAAATTAGAGGAGTTTTAGATTCATATGTATTTGATATTGAAGAGTGAATATATTATTTTGCCAGAATCAATAAATATTTCAAGTAGGAAGAAAATATAGTTATATTTTATCTTTGTGTATTCCATAAGAGTAATAATGTTAATGCAGTTTAATGCAGGGAATAATGCAGCTATTTTATAACAGTATTGTATAATTGTTTTGTAAGCAAAATTTATTCTTAATTAGGTAATTAATGATCAAAGTTACTTCACATTTTTAGAATTTCTCACTTCCTGTGAATAAATTTCATGTCACTTCAACTCGGAATTGCCTTGTAAATATGAAGAAATAAAGCTTATCTTTAATCCTTTCCAGTGTGAAATATAGAATGAATAATCTACATATATTTGCTCATGATAAATATAGTTGTACATCTTTATTTCTTCCATATCTAGAAACAAAATGTAGAGTTCATATGAGTTTTTTAATACCATTGAAGTAATTAATTTACTTAGAAGGAAATACATTGTGGCACATACATATAGAAGTCAACTAAAACCCTGCCTTTATTAACTGTCTATTATTTCTATAAGTTTAAGTAAATTTGACCTTTATGCCATTTGATGTAATGTCAGAAACCTTAATAGATAATAAATTTTCCCTATGAGGTTAGCTGAAATAAATTATCATTGATTTATTTTAACTTAATATTGATTAGCCATTTTATATTCTTATTAAGAAATAAAATTGTGTTCATGATTTACTCAGCCTTCTTCCTTTCAAAAAGACCATGCCCACTGTAGGCTTTATGGAAGAATTTATTTCTAGCTACTTTTTTGAGTGGAAAATTCAATTCACATGAAGTTGGGCACTGATTCTGGTCATTTTCATATTATTTGTCTTCCTTAATTTTGACTGTTGGCTTTTCTTTCATAAGGTATCATCACTGCAAATATAAGTTGAAAAATTCTTATTCTATTTGGTAGTTTTTGGCTTCAAAGTATATTTAACATTAAATAGTTCCATTATTGTTACTGGCTTAGCTACACATTGCCATCTAACATACTTCAACACATTATGCACAGTGTATAGATGAGGAGAGTTACAAATCTGTTATTTAGGCTCAGAAACTTAGAATCTCTTTGTCCATATGAAAGTGAATCCATCTCTAATTCTTAAAGTGCAAAAGAGATACCAATCCTGCTTCACAGAATTGTGTTAAAAAAAATCACTGGGAAAAAAAAATGATCCAGATGATTAAACAAAGAGCCTGGCACTCAATAACACCAGTAGCCTTCCCTTAGGAATCTGCATTGTCACGAATAGGAGATTGATAGTTTACATTAGTTTTCTAAGTGGACTCAAAATGTGTCAAAATAACAATAACAATCATTTGGAAATATATATCATCCCTTGAACTTTTCAGCCCTGAATATAGCCAAGTTCAAATCTCTCAGCGGAAAACTGGAAAACACTGTTAAAACTCATGCGTCTTCTACCCTCTCCGCTGAGTTTTTGTGTTTGAAAATTACTGAAGATGTTTGGGAAGAAGACTGAAGAGGTGGGTTATTTAAACAGGATTATCCAATCCTGCATTTGATTGAGGGAATGTCAGTTGTTAGAAGGGTGCAGCTGATCACCTTTTTTAGCCTGCTCCTTCAGTGGCTACAACAAGCCGATCTCCTGCTGCGTCCCAGGGACTTGGGGAGCCTGGCTTGTGGTTACCCCAGGCTGGGGAGGGGCCGGGAGCCTCCTCCTCAGCACCACGGACAATTCTCCTGAGCCTGGAGCAGGGAGGCGAGGAGAGCTGGCAGCCAGCGCCGGGAGGAGGGAGCGCAGGAGGACAGGCGGAGGAGGAGAGAGGGAAGGAAGGAGCTAGGGAAGGAATCAGGAGGCGGTCGGAGCGGCCGGTCTGGGGCAGCTGTTCCCCGGCCCTGCCTGGCTGCTCAGGCAGATCCAGCAGCTCGCCGGTGACTCTGGGCGGAGGCTGCTGGCGGCGACGCGGGCCAGGTGAGTTAAGTGCAGAGGTGGACCGAGGGGTCTCGAACCAGGGGCGTGGACAGACTGCGGGGTTGCTCAGCCTCCCGAGCGCTGTTTAAAAGTCAGAGACAGTCTGGGTCTTGGCGGAGGCTGCATAAACTGGAGGAGGACGAATGGGCAGTGGGCGGTTGTGAGGATTTGGGGTGGAATTCAGTTGAAGTGACTGGATTTTTGGGGGGGACAAAAGGCGGGCATTGTATACTCCTTTATATGTAATCTCTTACAGACAGGAATTTGTTTCTCCAGTTGTCCATTCTGTCTCTCCTTTTCCTGGTTCCATGCCCAATTTTCCAAGCCAGTTCAAATAGAAGTAGGGAGTGTGGGCTCCTAATGGAGAAGGAAAATTTGCCCTTTAAGTCAGGGTGGTTCTGCACTTCTTTCACCCTCTGAGCAGCTCAAGTTCTTTCTTTACTCTGCACCTTCCGTGGGCTTATGAATGGGGAGTTCAGGCTCTCTAGACAGGATTAGAAATGTGATGGCCATTTAGCTTCAAAAGCCTTATTGATTTATTTCATCACTTCTTCATCTTTTATTACAAACTTGGTACCTTTCTAGATTTCTTTAATGACACAGTTTTTAAGTGGATGACTGACAGGGAATATATTCCTCATTTAGCAAATTCTGTGTCTGGGAGAAAAGTGATGAACTCACTTGAGGAAAACAACTTTATTTTCCTGGGAGGACTTTAGGGAAAGAGATTGCAGGAGACATTTCAGAAATAAAATCATGCACATTTCTCAGAGAAATATATTAATTCTTTTTTTAACACTTGTTTAAATTTTACAGTTTATACATGTGTATGTGTGTGGTGGGGTGTGCCTTAGGGTGTGTGTAAAAGAGACAAAATAGATGTGTTTGAGCACTTGGGTTAGAAGTTGGTTTCTTTCGGGGGCACTGACATGATTAGCAGGTAATGAGAATTTTATAAATGTTTTCTTTTAGGTGTTTGGGTCTCTGACTTTGAATTTATTATCTATTAGATGTACCTTGTTGAATAACTGTAGATTTGGAGGGCCTGCACTTATTCAGATGGCTTCCATGTATTTTAATAGTAGTGAAGCAGACAAGTTTTAGAGAATTAAGTAAATATTGGAATCCAAATCTGGAGTAAATTTAAACACTGTGAAGTATTTTACTAAAGTCCCTATTGAAATCAGTGTCATTTTATGTATAAGAGATTTATGAGATTTATACACATATATAAAGCTTTTATAATAAAAATGAATATTTTATTCTGCTGTTCTCTTAAATCAGCTGGATTTAAATAATACTTAGGCATCCACTGTGAGTCAGGGCTTTTACATATAACTTCCTAGTTTCTTACTGAAGTTTTGAGAGAACAGAAATATTAGATTAATTTTGCAGTGGAGAGACTGTGATAGAGAGGAATTAGTTTCCCTATGTTTCTACAATTGTGTTATGAACCATGAATTTATCCCAATGCCATTTAACTTAAGGTTTAATTCTTTCCCCTAAACAATTGAACAATTGTAGACTGTGATAATTTGTCATTCCAGATTTTAAAGAAAGTATTCGTTGCTATTTTTCTGGCATCCCACTTCATTATAAACAATACTTTAGTTTTTTGGAGTTATTTCTCATATGCTAACCATCTTCATACAACTCCTAAACTCCTACAAGTATTATGTGTCCTTAACAAAAGTAGATAAGAGCCATTTGCTAGGAATGGTGATGTAGATAGTGGTTGTCTTATAATTAAGACTGGATCTTGCATTTAGTTGTATCTTTACTTTGCATGAACTTGCAATACATATGCCACTTGCTTTCATACTAAATTGCTAGCTGCACAATGAATAGTCATCACAATTCCTTGGGAGTATTACATATTTAATGTAGGATTTATAAGAACAGGAAAATTAAAAACTGAATATTATTATATCTTGATATGTGACAGGAGCTGGGAATTTAGCTCAGCGGCACAACACTTGCCTGACAAGCATGAGGTCCTGAGTTCAATTCCTGGTACCAAAAAAAAAAAAAATAAGTGACTACACCAGTAAAAATTTTATTTGACAGTACTTTGGTTTCTGATGTACACTGATTTAAAGCAAGCTCATTTCAAATTTTAAGGGAGAAAAAGTTTGTGTGCTACCAAGTGATATTTCTTATTATTTCTCATCAAGTGAAAATAATCCTAAATAATTCATTCCAATTTGAAAGAGAGTTTTAATTGTTGATTGGGAAAATATGTATGTGTGTGCATGTATGCTCAACAGAGATTAAGGATAGGTATGAGAAGCTGAACGAGAATACTGAATATAATATGGAAAAGTTCTTAGTATCTTTTATATTATAGTTGTTCTTTCATATTACATGAAATTCAAACTGTTCTTGGAGAACTAAGTATGTGATATGCAACATTTCATCTGATTGCAAAATTCCCTGTACACTCACTGCTGAGGTAGTCTCAAATGAGTCAGGATAATTAGTTCTGTGACTCTTGCCCATCTGACCTGTTCCTTTGAGGTCCTGATATTAAAAGGAGGACTTAAAATAATTTCCTGGAATCTTAAAATCTTCTTGGTTCTTAGATCCTGTAAAATACAACTAGCAAAGTGTGTTTGGTGTTCACCATACTTTGAATATTTCTGAGAGAAGAAATCCTCTTGAGATCCATAAACAGAGCCCTATTTTTCTTTTCAATGCTAGGAAGAATGAGTGGAAAACAGGCAATAAAGCATTTTATTTCAGGAAAGAACATGTCTGTTACAATCTAGATATATTTACCTACAAATATGAGCAAGAGAGGTCTGCATGTGCACTGAACTAGCATATCTAGTTACCTTATTGTGGATTCTGTGTTATATAGAGTTGGGAACAAGACAAGCAATTGGAGCTCACTTCTGTTAGGAAGATACAAGAGGCAGTACAGAATATGCCCCAGAGTCATTTCCAGTAAGGGACTAATAAACTGGAAAATTCTCTTTATAAATTCTTACCAGTAGTTCAAAATTGCCCAGGAGACTTGGGATATTAATGTGCCAGGATTTCTGGACAGCATTTTGTGTAGGCTTTCATGGTGCTGTTGGCCTAAGACAGTTCAAC
This sequence comes from Hydrochoerus hydrochaeris, assembly GCA_004027455.1. Taxonomy (NCBI): domain Eukaryota; kingdom Metazoa; phylum Chordata; class Mammalia; order Rodentia; family Hydrochaeridae; genus Hydrochoerus; species Hydrochoerus hydrochaeris. Next base: position 30,952 of record PVLA01010591.1, read on the forward strand.
TTGTTTGAGAAATATCACTGCTTGCCAGCTGATATTGGTTGACCCATTTGTATAAAAATAGTGAAGGCTGAGAAACTCTGGGAATCTCAGTGCTACAGACTGAGCCATAGTGAAAGTGGGTTCTTTCTTTCATATCAGAGACATCCACTGGGTCAGTCTTTCTTGGATTAAAAATTTGTAAAAGGTATAAAATTTGATTTTTGATCATTCTTTTTCTAAAGGTGCCATAGTCACTTGCTATCTCATATGGACACTGATTAGTCAGGTAACTTACAGACTGGGATCTCAGGGAGGTGACTACATGTTAGGTTCCAGGGGAGATAACATTATTCATAAAAAGTGACTTATCCCTCTTTGTGGTCACACTGATGACATTATGGAATATGAGCAGATTAATATGGGAAAACATAAATATGTGAATAGCAATCAAATTTTCACTGTAATTGTTGCAGAGCAGGGAACATTGCATAAAACTCATGTTAGGTACTATTTGAGAATAAGTCAGGACAAATGAAGAGACTGTAAGAAAGCTGTCCTGTTGCTGTCAACACAATTTTTGTTTTTCAGTGCTAGAGAGTGAACTCAGAGCTTTTCACATGCTAAACAAAATTTATCCCACTGAGCTACACTGCAGAGCAAGTATGAGGTTATTTTTCCCCCAGTTCTGGCTGTTGCACATGCTAAGCACATATCCTACCTAAGCATGTGTCCTACCTAAGCAATATCCTCAGTCCCTAAGTTTTCTGATTCTTAAAATGGGCTACGTGACAATTGGCTGACAATGCAGAAGATGCTGAATAAAAGTTCTACCATCTGGAATTTATGAGTCATTCTAATTGATGGAATTTATATTATATAAATGTTAATAATTTAATATTTAAACATAGAGGATTTATAGAAAAATGTTATACACGTATTCATTTATCACCTGTGTTGTCGATATGAGAATGCCCAGTATATTTTTCCTAAGTGAAAAATTTCCTGTCTTTTTTTTACTGCAAACAAAGCTAGCAGATTAGTATGATGAATTGTGCCTTACTTGAATTCCAAATTTTGCAACCAAACAGGATGCATATATTATTTTGCCTGGAAAACTGTGATAAGAATGAGCAATGACATTGCAAAAGAGAAGTCAAAAAGTTTAGTAATATGTAAACAGTAAAAATATTGCTAACTTATAGTACACTTATTGGTATGTATCAATCAGTGTTTACTAGAGAAACAGATTTAATTGAAAATGTACGACTATATAAGAATTGACAGGGTTAGCTCACAGTGGTCTCCCACGGTGTCAGGTGTGGAGAGGAGTAAAAGGTCTGTCTGTGCCCTGGGGATCCCATGGATCCAGCTGAAGGAAGGCCCATGGCTCACTGCAGTGCCCTCTGTGACTCCCTGTCAGGAGGTCAAAAGGTCTGCAATGCAAAGCTGAAGGGTCTGTGTTGGAGTCCAGGAGATAACGTCCAAGATGAAGCTCCTGCAAAGAAACAGACGCCATCCTGCCTTCTTCACTTCCCTTTATACCACTGAGGCGCTAAGCCTCCCTAGGTTGGGTCTTCTGCCTTCAGTAAATCTACCCAGTTGTTAGGGGTTTCTTACCCAATTTGAGGCAGTCAATCAATTATCACAGGGGATCAAGACTCAAGATTTAACAAGAACTGTTTAAAATCGCCAGGGAAGCAATATGTATGTATCTTGGGCTACAGATCTTATATTGCCATAGTCTCTTGGTAGCTGTGTGAGCTTTGAACATAAGGTTTACCATCACTTTTCAACTGTTTCTTCTATGAAATGTGTAGAATAGTTGTAGTACTCATAGTTACTATGTTTGAATTTTGCATGTTAGACTACTTCCAGGCCCATTTGTGGTTAGATTGTTAATTTTATTATTGATATGTATTCTCCCAGTTCTGGCTTTATTTTAGTGGTATGAAATTAAGATCCTTTTATATACACTTATTTCTTTATAAGATGTGAATAAAATGAAGAGTTACTAGTATACTAAAGAGATTAGATAAACTCATACAAGGGACTCAGAACATGGTACTCAATAAATATTTTACTTGCTGTCTCACATACTAAGGAGGAGATAGTTTACATTATATTTCCCTCAAGTTTAATGTAAACTTGCACAAAATATTCCCATCCTTTACTTCTCTTCTGAAGTTGTAAAGCAATAAACAATGGAGAAACAGGGTGAATATTTTCATATTATATATTGTGCTCAAAAAGATGAGGAAAAGTATGATTGGCCACTGTACAAGTTTCGATAAGAAAATGAGAAGAATTATGCTCAAAACCACTCACTTCTTCCTATCCTATCCTTAAAAATTTTGTCCTCTAATTCCACCAGGATTGAGAGTATTCTATTTAAGTAATTTTCTATTTGTGGTGACTTAGCTTGTGTCTCAATTTCATATGCTTAACATAAATATAATTGAGAGTTCAAAAATGATTAGGAAAAAGATAACAGCACTTCAACCAATAATGCATTAAAAGTCTAACGTTGGTGGCTGGGTGGAGAAATGTCATAAAGTCATTCCTGATGGTATTATTATGAATAATATTTGAGTCTCCTAGATAGTGTCTCGCTTAACAGGATTTAAGGTCAAATGTAACTTTTCTGTTCCGTAAGGAAGATTCTTATGTAAGGATATTAGCTCTATCAGATGCATAGTTGCTAAAGGGCGCCTGCATAGAATTGTTTGAAGAATGCAAAAGAACATTTTTATCTTAAAATAAATCATAGTAGAGTTTTCATAGGATTAGATGATGATAACAGCAATGTGGCTGAAGAAAACAATTAACATACAATAAATACCCTCACAAAGTAAGTTCCATTTTGACTATCAAATATTTATTTTGGGGGAGGGGTTTAAGTCTGTCACTCTTGAACTTATTTTCTTTGCCTATTGGAATGGTGTATTAGATTTTCATCACTGCAGCCACAAGCTACCATACATCCATTATCTTAAAAGGATAAATCAATTTTCCTACAGTTTTAAAGGTCAAAAATCCAAAGTCACTTCACTAAGCTAAAGCCAAGTTTAGTTTCATTAGGTTAAATACAAGGTCTTGAGGGTTTGTTTCTTCCAGAGTTACTGAGGGAAGACCTTATTTTTCCTTATTCTCCTTCTACTGGTACATGCATTTAGTGTCCTTCCTCGAATTTGAAGGTTCACTAATCTGAATTCTGCTTTCCCATGTATTCCCCATTCTCTACATGTAAATCCTGCTTTTTCCCTCCCTTAAAAACTCTCCTTTTAAGAAATCTCCTGACTATAGTAGGTTCACCTGTGTAGTCCAAGAGAGTTTTACCACTTCCAGATCCTTAATTTAATCCATATGGAAAGCCATTTTGATTTTTGTAAGGTGGTTATTCATGGAACCTAGGGATGAGGAGAAGAATATTTTGAAGGGAGGGGCATTTTGTAGTGTATCACAAATGGTAATAATATTTTGTGTATGTTGAAACACTGAAATTACTTATTTTTCCATGGATTAATAAGTATCTTTGGGAATAACAAAGTTTTTAGATCCAGTAGAAGGTATTGATAGAGAATTTTTCTAAGAGATAGTAAATGCTGAACAGCTAAATATCCTCATATTTATTGAACATACATTTAGTGAAATGTAACCAAAAGTATTTGTACACCTAGAATAAAAATATTAAATTCATTATTAATGCAAACACCTACAATGTTCAGATGTTGAGTAGCTTAGAATAATACCTTTGAGAGTTCTTATTTATAAAGTTTAGCTCTTTACTTATAGTCTACAAGTCACAGTACAGATAACTCTCCTTTTAAACTTTGCAAAATATGGTTTTCAAGGGGGCATCAGATATTGGCTCAAATAAATTGGTGTGCATTTCACAAACATCCACTGTGAACATTTCACCTCATGAATTATAAATATATTTGTAGACTTGAACCTTATAGGTATTATTTTTCAAATATTTCTACACCCACAAAGAGGGCTATTGAGTAAAATGTGTTTGCTTTTCCTCTTATCCCATTGTTCACAAACAGAAGTTGAAATGCCTTACTCACATTAATTTAATGCAAATGATTTCTTGCTGCCTCAGAAGTTTGTCCTTCATTTTTCTTAAAATTGTGTTGTAAATGGATGTGACATGCTTTAGTTGTTGTGCAAGGAGCATGTCCTTCCTAAAAGCTCCCTCATTTGTCAAAAATGAGCTATTAGGAGTAAAGTATCTTATCACAGTATTACAATTGACCTGAAAACAATAAATTTTATAATCAGCGCAATAGATGAGTAGGAACTGCAGTTGTAGAAATGTTCTAAGAAAGTTTTGTATGATGCAAAGCCATTACAATCATGGAAAGAAAAATCTGTGCTTTTATTTTACCTTATAACAGTAGTATGGTAGGTACTCTTACCTTATTGATATCTCCTTTGTAGAAATTCTAGTACTCTATGTTTCTAAGGGTTTTTCATTTGTTTTAATATTTTCATGTGAAACAGTACAATTTTTATGAATATCAAACAAAAAAATAAATTGAAGTTGGTGTACTGTCAAATAAGGATGATTACGTATGGTCAGCTTTAAGAAAAGGAACCCATTAGGATATAAATGCAAAGAAGTACTGAGTGAAAGAAAGTGAGATAGGAATAAGGAACTCTGATAACTTCTAAATAACTCTCAAAGAGTAGTACACTTGCCTAAGTTTAGCTGACATGTCCAGAGATACAGTAATTGTGCAAAGAATTATCTTTTTCTACTACTGAGGAATCATCTCCTCTTCCAGCCATGCTATTCCTTGGAACAAGCTCTTCAAGTGAATTTTCAGCAACCCTAGGAAAGATGGTGTGAGGGGCTGCCTGTGCATATGGCCCCTTTAGCAGCCCAACTGTTCCTTCTGCCCACCCACATCACTGAGGACATATGGCATTACTTTGGCTGCGGAAGTGAGTGTGTATGGACATGTCTCCGTGTGGATACAAGACTGCTGGTTATCTTCCTCTTGTTGCTCATGCAACCAACTGTCTCTCAGTGGAAACTTACTATCTGTAACATTAATTTCAAGGATGCTAAGGGATGTTCTTGTTATTGTCATTAATTAAATTTTCTTGGGTTTGATCACAAGACTGAATTCTCCTGAAGCATAGTCAGGTCTTTTTCAATCAAAATCCCACTCATTTGAAAACACAGAGATTCTATAGGATTACAGTAGTCATGAGATCAGCACTGCTGTTGAGATTATTTATTGTGAAATAGTTATTCAAGAAACTTTAATTCTGTTACTTGTTGCTATGGAATAATTAATAAAAAAGACATGATTAGATAGGTTGAGATGATGTCATGTAATTCCAGCATAATTTATAATATAAAGTTTACTTAATTCTTCAACAATTTTCTAAAAATCATATTTTTTAATACGATGAATTCTGAATTTACTATACAAGCATTTTCAACTTACAGTAAGCATGAACTTAGCTGTGGTGGCTTTGGAACTTCCACACAGAGGAGCTGTGATTAGAAGGCGTAGAAGGGGGGAAAGGCTGGGAGAAGCTTACACAGGATGCAGTTTAGCTGGCTAAAATCAGTGATCTAAATCAGAGTGCATGGTGATCTGCAGGCACTGCAAGGCCCCTATCTTCCTGTTGTTTGAAAATGTGGATATTAATATGTCTTGTGAATTTTTTTAGCCAAACAATAATTTCAGACACTGTGCTAGGCACATCTAAAAATCATTCATTGAAAATGAATGTGCTGAAATTTTAAGTAAAAATCAAAAGTACATAGGGAACATTGATAACATTATTTCTAGGTGTAGAGATAATACATTTTGAAAATGATTTTGAATGTCCCTGGTTGTGCAAAATCACGTTTCATTCTAGGCACTATGTCACGTCGTTTAACCAACATTAAGGCAGTAAGTGAAATATTTGGCAATGTAAGTATCAAAGTTTTGTGGTAATGTTGATTGATGCAGGAAACGCAGCATCATTCTTGTTCACTGGTCTTGGAAACTTCAGTTTTCAACTTTTTCACAGTGCTAAAGCATTGCCTGACTGTCTGATCCAGTCTTTTTTTTTTTGATCACTGTATTATTTATTGCAAGTAAATATCAAACAATCTATGTATCTATGATAGTATCCAACAAAACAAAACAAACAGGTTTGTTTACCACCAAGAAATTTACCACAGTCTTCTTATTAACAGAAAAAATGTTGAAGATAAAAGAGAAGACAATAGTAAAAACACTTCTGAAATTATAATTTATTTTGATTTGAATTCTCCTAAAATGTTAGCCAAGGACATAAAAGTGTCATTATTATGCAGACCTTTCCTGTAGAGATTGTTGTATATATGCCTGTATGTGTTTTATAAATACAAAACAGATGGCATATTATTTGGCATATATGCTAGTATTCTTCCTCATATTTGCATCGTGAAAATGAAGATGTGTGATACATGCCAATGCTGTGTACTTATTTTAATGGTTATTGTTTTTCTCATGGTTTCAGCAACAATGAATATGAGGAATAATTCTGATTTGCTAATTTGATCTTGTATATCTTGCTTCTTTTATCCTCAAGTTTCTGATTTTCTGTTATTACAGTAATTATGAGTATACTCCACAATCACAAAATAGTTTACAAATATTTTAAAATTTCATTTACTTATTCATTTTATTTTATTAGTACAAATTTGAAGTGCATGCCATCCATGTTCGCTGTGTGAAACTGGGGTGCAGTTAAGATACACATTATACATCTTAATTTCTCTTTTCTCCTTTTCTTCCCCTCGCACTTCCTCATTCCATCACTTGGGCTCTTTCCCAACTAAGATCTGTTTTCCTAATTTCCTATTATTTGTATTTTACTTTGCTCTTTATGTACAACTTGGGTTTCTTAAATAAGAGGAACTATTTGATGGTAAGCTCGTGCCTCTCTTATGTCAGTTAACATTATGGCTTCAGGTACATCCATTTTCCTATAAGTGACTCAAGTTTGTATTTATGGCAGAGTAATACTCCATTATGCTTAAGTACCACAGATTGTTGATATTTTTAAGGCTTCTTATCTATCTAAAGAGTTGCATGTGTGTGAACTTGAGCAAATATATGAATGTTTTATCTTTAAAAAGAAAAGCCGGTCAAAATTATTGAAAATGTAGTAGCATCACAGAAAATGATAGATACATAGCAATTGAATTACTCACTAAGCAGATGTTAATAAGTACTTAGAACCTAGCATAATTTTAATCTGTAGAAACAAAATTATACACAAAATGTGGTCCTTACCCTCAAAGAAATATATATAGACCACACTGTTGAAGCTAGAGTACAGTTATAGACCCAAAATCAATTTTTCTGTCCAGTTCCTACTTCATGGAGACATGTTTTATTGCTTGCATAATTAAACCATTTGGAAGTAGCTGTTCCCTCATTCCCTCCACCTATAAGTGGATACTACTTGGGAAGTAGAGGTGACTGTCATGCTTTAATTTACATGATTTTAGAATTAATAAATTCAGATTAATCTTAAATTTTGAATCAGATATGATAAAGTTGACCTTTTAAATTAGGGCATGAATGAAAATTGATTCACAAAATGCTGTGCAGATATATGGCTATATGTGTTTTACTGGTGCAAATTTATAGTATGTTATTTATAACTCTTTATTCTAGGGTAGATATCAATAAACTGCTCAAATTAGAAAGAAAGAATTGACAAATACTCTACAATGTTAGTGTGAAATTAATTTTTCCACACAGAGCATCACCAAAAGCAAGAATAATAAAGAAAAAGGAAACGTTGAACCATATATATATATATATATATATATATATATATAAATAAATATATAAAGAGAAAAAAAAATAGAAAAAAGTGAAGCAATAATACAAAATTCCAAAAAAAGGAAATAAAATAAAATAAAATAAACCCTAAGAAATCACTAGTTGACAAATTATATATTGTCATATTAGAAATAATTGTTCAAGTTACAGAATTAAAGCACACAAAGTAGACATTCAAACCATGAGACTGCAAACAATTCTGCTCAACTATCCAATCAAAACTTAGTAATATGGTTATCAAGGATTAAACTTTTTTAGAAGGTAAAATTTTTATATTTTTAAATAAAAACAAATGTACCGGGCATAACAGTGCATGCATATAATTCCAGCATTCAGGGAGGCTGAAGCAGGAAGATGGCAAAGTGGAGCCGTGCTTAGGTTTTCAATAAGTTATCCAACTCAAAATTCAGAAAAGTTATCGAAAGGCCTGGATATGTGTCTCACACACCACTCCTGAATTCAATCACTTCTTGTCACAAAAAAAGAAAAATAAATATAAAAATAAACATTTTTGAAATTCATTGGACATATGTATAGTTTCAACAAATCAATACAAAGATTAGCATTTCAATAAAAAGGAAAAAGTACATTGATAAGAAACATACAAGAAAATCATAAACACTAAGAAATAAAATATCAGAATTTCTGTTGTTAAGCTAAAGTGGTGAAAAACTGTAAATCCCGGAATGGGGATACAATTTTTTTAAATGTAACATTAATTTATAAAGCATGGTTTTTTCTAATAACAGTGATTTTTCTCTGACAGATTATGTTACTTATGTCTGAAAATGTAAAAACAATAGATATCCACAGTGGATGCAGACTGTTACCTTTCTTCTGTGTTCTAACATAGGGGGTATTAGGAATATAATGACAGCAGCATAATCTAATGTGGATAATCTATTCTATGTTTTTCACTAGCTTTTGCATTTGCAGAAGTATATGAAAACCTTTGAACTCATCCATTGTTGCTCAAAGTATTCTTTCTAGTATAAACATGCACATCTATTTTTCTAAATGTACATAGTAGAGATCTAGATGCTTAATTAGAAACTATATTTCAAGCACAATTTTAGCTTTTAGTAAATTTTACCGTAGGCTTAATTGTTTGAGAAAGATTTTTTGAAAGAAAGCTTTTTGATGTACCTTTTTTATTGGAAAGAGCTTTTATTGCATTAAGTGTTTTGTTGCCTCCGTGTGATGAGTATCTGGCAGTAGAGTTTAGTGGAACAGATGCTTATTGTGATATATGAGATGAACTTATTTCCCTCAGCACAAATAGGCATGAAATACATCTGGTTTCTGAACATACAAGTCAACATAAAAGTTTTTTAAAGTGTTTCTTTGTATTACACAGAATTTTAGGGGCAGACACCCTGCTATTCCCTCAAATGAGAGCTTTGCATAATTATGAAGTTCAAATTGGACTAGATGTTTCAACATAATGAATTCCACAGTGCCTGAGCGAATAATGTTACCATTGCATACCAAGGCTGTAAATCCTGCAGACAATCTATGTGCGGGGGAAGCACCATGTGCATAAAACAAAAGAATGTTTTAACCCGCAACATAAGCGTGGAAGCATGTACAAATACACAACCAGTGCAATGGAGTGTAGAGAGGATAATGAGAAAAGTCTGAAGTAAAGACGTGAAGGTAAGTTTTAAGAAACAGGACCTATGGAGACAGTGATGAGAGGAGAGACCTTTACTCAGCACACTGGCAGTGGCAGCCAGACTGTCGGAAAGGAGTTCAGCATGCTTGCGTATTGGCAGGAGCATGGTATGCATAAACTGGCAGACAGACTATTCCTTTCATGTTGGTCAGGTATCCTTTGAATGCTCAGTTTTGATTTTGAACAAAACTCATGTGTGAGGAGTTAGTAGCAACAAATGGGTTTTGTCTAGAATATACCAAAATTAATCTTAACAGTCTAGCATCTAAACCTTTTAAAGTAGTTTTAAAGGTGTCCACATCCCAATCTTCAGAACCTGTAAATGTGTTATTTATAGGGATGGGGTGGTTAATGATGTTAGGCAGAAGTGTGCCTCTTACGCTAAAATGAAAGCTTATCCAGAATTATCCATGTGGAACCAGGGTAAAATAAAGAACCTTGTAAGAGAGAGTCCAAGAGGTCATAGTTAATAGAGGGAGATGGGATATAACTGAATCAGAGAATGAAGTGATGTAGTTTGTAGCTTGAGGCATATGCCAACAATCTATGTAACACCTACTATGGCTTCTAGAGGCTTATAAAAGCTAGCAAAGGAACTCACCTTTGGTGTCTTCTTGCTCCCCAAAAAGACTTGGTGATCATTTGTTCTAGCCCTATAAGTCTTCCTTTGAACTGCTGACCTCCAGAGCCATTAGAAACTGCATACAAGGTTTTTAGCCCCTCAGTTCATACTAATTTGTTACTGTAGCAGTAAGAAAACTTAGCTTTCTTCCTCCACAATGCATTGAATTAAGTTTGCTATGATAGAAAACAATTGAGAATTAATTTTTTTAAAAGATGGTTAATAGGAAGTCTGGGGGGATAGATCTGAAAGAAGAGGATAAAAAAAACTGAAGGAAGGAGATTTTATAAAAAGGAATTACAATGTACTTTGATTATGTACCAACTGCAAACAAAGAGTCCAAACATTATTCACTTGGAAACATGCACAGAAAAGAAAATAAATGGAAGGAGCTCCAGTGATGTTTCAGGGTGACATGAAGGAATGGAAAAGTGATGAAAAGGGGAATTAAGATGTTTTATTCACATGTATCAACTTCCCCACAATGTACTACATGACATACTACAAATATATATGATTAAATTAAAATAAAGTGTAAAAAAACAGTTGTTAGAAAGTTCTTCACCTCAGAATAATGAAAACTATAGAGTAAGTTTTATTTTATGAGACATTATTATACAAAAAATATGTACTTTGAAGACTGTCTTTTGAGGGCTAATAAAGTCAAAAAAGTGACTGTTTGACCTGAGGGTTGTATGGTGCATCAAAGATGGGTTGGATGGCCAGTAATTTTTCAGAAGCTGCATAATCATTAATGATTTGTATCTGAGTATACCATAGTCTTGGATGACATTGACCAATACTTACACTGAAGGTTGGGGATATGAGAACATTTTGAGTTGAAATATAGGGCATGGAACTAGGGTCATGTACATAGGGAAGGCTTCCATCATGGATCTACAACCCTACCTCAAGATACTAATTTATAACCCAATTTCTACTACCTACTTAGATCACACATTTATCACTTGTTTATACACAGAACATTTTGTGATATAATACCAATACATTATAGTGGTAAAATTAATTGATATGTGCTACAGTAGTACAGTTGTAGAGAGGAGTAGAGTTAAAAAAAATAGGCAATGGATAAAGGTTTTCCTGAGCCACAGCATTAAAACCAAACAAGATTTTGAAATATTGAATTCACTCAAAATCTCTAACTTCTTTATTGATTGAAAACTTACATTAGTCATAGATTCATAGAACTAAATTTTCTTTTGATGACATTTTTAAATGCAATATTGTTTCGCTTTGATTTTCCTTCCCTATCCGAGCACTGTATGTAAGATAAGGAAACAAACATGGTGGTCATAATATTTGTAATGAGGATGATATTCATAAGGAGAATAGAGATTTCACTAGCTAACAAATGAAATTTTCAAAATCTCTTCAAAATATCAAAATGCTTGAAATTAATAGCCCAAATTCCTATCAAATATTAATTTCCATATCTAAAGTTACTTTTGTCTTTATTTTCTGATTAATGTCATCAGCTTCAAAAATTAAATGTATTTTATTATCTTCAAAGGCTTTTTAAAAAATAATTATCATCTAATTTCTCAAACTTTCATTGTTAAAATTTTCTAGAAAAATCTGTTAAATAAAATTCATGTAATTTAGTATATTTTTATTACAATTTGTAGGTTTTCCCTGTTTATAATCATTAAGGGTTTATAAGAATCACATTTTTCTTAGGTCTTGATGTATAATTAACCTGATTAAATTTTGGCAGCAAATGAAATTTAACAAAAATAACAGTGATAAATCAAAGATCATGATTTGAAATACTTCCATTAAAATTTTGAATGAATTCTGAATTCATCAATTTGAGTCAGTGCACTTGGTCCTTATTGTAAAAAGATATTAAAATGAATAGCAGAAAAACTTGAGATATGTCAAATACCAAATTTTAACAGTCAAAAAATTTCGAGACCTTATTAGAAAAAGAATTATATGAAGAATCCTAATGTTTTAATCAGAAATGTAGCTATTATTCTCAAACACTTTTAGTGGAAAACTAGCCAGATGTATATTTTGGGGATGTTCTCTCAGGATACTATTTTTTGAGTGCAAATAAAACTCCAGGGATTGGATAAAACTGAAAGATAAGCAATAGGATGATTATTCACTCTCTAAAATTGCTATCAACGTCCTTCTTAACACTCGAGATAAAGACTATTGTAATTTTATAGTAAAAGATTATCACTTGTTTGTAGCTTTTAAACTTAAAATTATGAATTATACATAAATTCATTTAATTTAGCCATGTCCTGCTGAATTGGAAAAGTTTTATAATTTTTTCATCTACATGTTTTGAGATTGGGAAGGATCATGGGACAGTGAAATCTATCATAAATTGTAGACTTAAGTCTACTGTTTAGCAGATGACGATTATTAAAAGTCTATATAAATAGTACTTGTAAAAATCCAGCCCCTTTCAATTGAATATTGAAGAGCGTTAGCCTTTATAAGGTTTAACAATTACTACAATATTATTTACCTAAGTAATTACTGAGCCAATCATTGTTTCTTTAAGATGATTGCTCATTAAAGTATTTCCTCCAGTTAGCATCATGGTTAATGATGGAACATATGGAACATTGTCCAAATCCACATGAAAAAGTTGAGTGCAGAAATTTGTCGCATCTATGATGGCTACATATATCAAAGAGATTGATTACTTAGACCTCTAAACACAGAACGCTTATGAATACAAAAAAAGACTTTTCTCTCTTGATTTAATGTTTTTCATCCCTGTGGTTACTATAGCTTATCTTAATGTAAAATTAATGTATTTTTGCCTTGTTCATATTCTATGGTTAGAAGACAGTGTGATGACAAGATTTATGGCAAATAGCAATACATGTGTACATGTATGCCTTTTAATAACCTTTTAGAAAATCTTTTTATGTTAGCACTACATAGGGAAATCAAGTTAAAGGTGCATATTATTGTTTATATATATATGTATATATATATATATACATATATACATATATATATATATATATTTTTTTTTTTTTTTGGTGGGGTACCAGGGATTGAATTTATGACCTTGTGCTTGCCAGGCAGGTGCTTTGACAGTGAGCTAAATCCGTGGTCTTATACATTATTTTTATAAAAATGGAAACATGTACTAATTCATTGTGCAGATACTTTGTTGGGCTACTTCTCCCATAGTAGATCTCTCACCTTAAGAAATATCTACTTTGCTGGGGATATAGCTCAGCAGGTACAGTGCCTGCCTGGCAAGTGTGAGGGCCTGAATTCCATCCCAAATACCAAAAAAAGAAAAAAAAATTCTACTTTATCTCCACATGAATTAAATTAGAGTTAGCCAACTCTTATCCAGATGTTGCATTTTGGCCAGGCAATCAAGAGTTGGGGCTTGCAGAATGGATTCTTTCCATTTGTTTTAAAAGATACATGGGTTATTTTTTGGTGCCTTCCCAGTCACATAATCATGACTCAGTTGTGTCAGCTCCAGAGTTGGGTTCTTTATCTTTCTTTTTATACATAGTCTTACTTATTTCCTAAAGAGACAGGGTCTTTTCTTTACAAACTCTTATATGAAGCTGACTCAGTACCTCTCACGGAGGGAACTGCTCTGCTATTTAGGAAACTGTAACCCAGAAGCAGCCCTTCTAAGAGTGCTTAGAGTCAGTTTCCCCCATACACATGTGACAAGCAGCAAACCCCACCACCACCACCATTCCCACTGCATCCTGTTTCCCAGAATGAAGCACTCTCCATACAGGACCCCAGTCTCCAGGGAGTGACAGGACAAGCCCCATGCAGGCACAAAGCCACTTGCTGGGAGGAGTCAGGACAGTCATCTGAGGTCAAACTAGGTGCTGCAGTGCTGCCTTTTGTTCTCTGTGTTGGTGGGATTCGGAGTTAGAGGTAGCATTTGGTAATAACTACGGTGGATGGTAGTTTCATGCCATTGGCTCCTCAGTCAAGCATATACACTTCATTTCACCTTTGTGTTTAATCTTGATTTTCTTGTAGCACTTACTAAGCTATATGAAACTATCAAGAATGCCTTGCTAACTTCTACACTTCTCTTTTGATGACCTTAAAATAAAGCATGGTTGGTTCAAAGGATAATTTACCCTCTTACTTTCTCCTTTTCTCTACACCCCCATACCTATAACCAGCAGGTAGGATGGTTATTTTTGCTCCTTATTACAACTTCTTGACTGCTAATGAATAACACTATTCCAGCCAAGTTCCTTTTCTATTCTTGCCACTAGTAGGTCTCCACCTGATTCTAATCTCAGTGTCCACAAAATTGAGTCATGAAAATCCCTTATTATCTCCATTTCTTGGTTGATACCTTCACTGTGTGTTTTTTTCCTTTCCTTTTGCCTCTCTCATAGTCAAATTCAAGACATTATATCAGCAAAACTGCAACCAGTATCTTCATGGAAATATACTTCTAGACATGCTTCCTTTTCTAGCTTCTTTGCCTTAGATATGCTTGTTTCTGTAAGTTTTTTTTATCTTTATAGTGCTTCTCCTGAGGCCATAACTTCTGCCATTCTATTATAATCTATCAGTACTTTCCTGTCTTCAATCTCCACTTTTTTTTCTTCAGATATCATAGTTCAAGGTTAGATCTCTTTTACAAATATCCTGCGTTTCATTTCCCTGCCATTAATAAGAAATTTCAGTGCTTACTATACTTTTATCTGCATTTTCCATATTGGTATTCTTATGGGTTTCACTCTAATTAGACTTTTCTTTCTGCATATTCTCTTGAAGCACTAAACACCATTTCCTCTACATAGTAGAGGTTTCTAGTTTTAGAGTTTTCTGAGAACCCATGCTTTCCTTCAAAAAGCATTTGGGTAATTCAGAGAAAACATGGTCTAGTTTTTCAGATATCAGAGGAGGGTACCACCAATAATTTAGGTAACTAAATCAAAAGATCTTGAATCATATCTATGCCTATCTATAGTCTGAAAATATCCAATTCAGCATTTCTATTAAAATACTATTTCCCAATTTACCTATGATTTTAAAATTTATTTTTAGTGCCTTTCATCTAACTAAATCTGCATTCTTCTTACTTAGTAACCCCCATACTCTATTAACTATATAAGAATAAAATGGTCTCTTAAATTACCTGTGAATTTAGAACAGTCCTATTTTTTCTCTGTGCTTGAACTGAAACCAGTATTATTTGCAATTAGTAATAAAGTCCTGTACAGTTTCATATCTTCTTCTTTTTCAGCCATACCTCCTTAGTCTTTCTCCATTTTTAATTCCATCAGGATTTGTAGTTTCCATTCCGTTCCATGTGATAAGTTCTTCCTTTTATCTGTGCACGTGAGTATTTGAATTTATTTCCCTTAGATTCGTTTCCTAGTATATGCACGTAGTGAACATTTGAAGATCTGTGCTCCATAGGTTCTGGGTTAGTGTCTTCAGGGTTACCCAGCATTGCACATTTTCACACACACAGTAGATTCTTCTGAAGCAAACGTTTATGTTTCACACTTCAGGATACTAACTTACATGTTATGTTATAGTTCAAGGTCTGTATTAATGTGGAAATTGGCAAGTGACCTATCAAAACCCTGATGAAATAACATAGCAAAATTTTGAAAATTCAAATCTTGCAAGGATCTTGGAGATCTTTTGTTTGTCAAAAATATACAGTTTGAATCTTTCAGGGATTAATTAATTTGCCAAATAAATTAAATGGTGTTAACAGTCAAGTTTCCTGTCACTGCCTGAGCTATCTATTCTAAAGCACAGTGGCCTGAATTGATATTTTTAAGTTTTATTTTATTGGAAAAAGAAATCAAAGAAGTAAAATTATAGCAATGTACTATACATACACATAAATTTTTAATGTACTAAATTATAATTTGGCTTATACTGGACTTTTGCCATCCCTACCAAAGACTAGGTACACTTTGGAATTAGAATGACTCAATGGTACCTACTCTGAGGATAATGTTAAAGTTGGACTGCAGTATATATCATAATTTAAGTTACTGTTGAATGTAAATCATGTGATGGTTCCTAATGAAAATTTCCCATTGAAAAAATCAATGTTAATAACTGGAACTCTAGAGCTGTAATGGGTTCTGCTATGTTTTCTGGCATAGATAGTGTTCCTAAAATATGCTGAAGAGGGGAATTGATGACTTGTGAGCTATGGTCACTTCCCGATCTCATTTCATGCTTTGGACTTTAGTTTTAAAAGGGTAAACGGAGAGGTTGCTTTCTAATGGAGAAGTTGAGCAAAAGGAATAGCAACCCAGAGGGGTCACTGGCACAGCCCAACCCTCGCTAGAGAAGAACACATAAAGAGGCCAATTGCTAAGAGAACGACTTGCAACTAAGCTGTTGTAGAGAATTCTTTAAAGAAGCTACTTTAAAAAGTCATAAGGGAAGCTGACAAGACCCATCCTATCAGGATGACAGAGAATTAGCAAGTCTGAAGGCGTCTGATGTAGACAAAGGCTTTGTATAAGAACCAGCTTTTATGTACACACTATGTGTATGTTCAGAGATTTATTTGAGAAATAAAACCTGCAGTATGAGCAAGAGAGAATTTGTTTTTGTTTTTGTTTTTGAAGCTGGCTAAAGGTGTAACACAGATGTGGCCACAATTACATGGCTCTAATAGCTGGAGTCTCTCATTTGCTTTAATAGTAGATATACATCCACTTTATTCAGAAGACTGTATTTTCTGGTTGACACCCATGAATTTTAAAGCATCCCTCCAATGCAATGGTAATACTGCGGCCTCCATATGAGAGAACAACTTTCTTAAAATAGACTACAGAACCTCAGGACTCTATTACAACATCCCATAATGCTGTTTTTTCCAAAACCCTTGCATAACCAATCTCATTTTTGAACTATATAAGACAAGATATAAAATGCTGCATAGTACATTTTTATGTTCTGCTTTCTTTTTATTTGGTGACCTAAGCATTAGAAACAGCAAGACAAACACTAGTGAGTCATGGTGTGTTTACAAAGTCACTAAGAATCTAAAGATGCACACACTCCTCCCCTCTGGTTATGAACCTGTTTTATAGCCAGGAAAGCACAGTGATCCCAACTATCTATACTTCAGGATTTGTTTCAATATTTAAAGAATAGTAAGTATAATGAAACATACATGAAATGAAGTAGATATTACACATGAACTTAGAAATGACTTTATCAACTTATCAATCTACTTGCTCATTTAGAATGAAGAGACTGAATTAGATGGTTCTTAGGTTTACTTTTACCTGTGACACTATAAATCTGAAATGAAGTCTTGCACAGTGGGTGATTAAATCTACATCTTTCTTTAGGAAAAATGGAGAAGGAAAATTTCTGGGTAGCTCGATTTGCTTCCAAATTTTCTAGCATTATGACTGTGTATCATTGGAATAAAAGGTTTGTTCTACACATCATTAAAATTTACTGTCCTTAGCTACATATTTTTTTCAACCAAACAAATTGAGATTTAAGAGTAATTAACTCTGATTTAAAATTACCCTTTCTCTCCTCCTGTATTTTCCCAGAAGAACTGAAAAGTTCATATCACAGTGATATATGTGCACCCATGTTCATAGCAGCACAATTTGTAATAGCTAAATCTTGGAAACAACCAAGATGCCTGTCAACTTCAGAGTGGATGAAAAAGATGTGTTATTTTTATACAATGGAATATTACTCAGCTATAAAAAGTGTAATCTTGAAGCCTTCATAGGTAAATGGAGACAACTTGAGACTATCCTCATTAGTGAAATAAATAAGAATCATATTTATAAATATCACATGGTGTCTCTAGTGTAAAAAGTAATAAGAACTATAAGAGTAATAAAACCCAAAATGTGTAATTGCTGTTGTAAAAAGGAGAGGAAAAGAAAGTGCTCTAAGGGATATAACTGCATGTATGTTTGAGTGTGTAAAATAGTTGACCATATTGCTGAATCTTTGTTGGATCTTTGAGCAGAACTGTTTGCAGTCTCACTGTTTGAATGTCTACTATGTATCCTTTAACTTTGTAATTGGAACAACTATATCCAAGATGACAATATGTAATTTATCAAGTAGTGATTTCTTGGTGGTTTTTTTCTTTTCTCTTTTTTCTTTTAGAATTCTGTATTGTTGCTACCCTTTTTTCTGTTTTGCTTTTTTTTCTCTTTAAATAAAATTTTAAAAATGTGTAATTGCTATTATAAAAAAGAGGAAACAGGAAGCGCTTTAAAAGATATAACTGCAGGTATATTTAAGTGTGTAGGGTTCATAACTGTATTTCTAAGTTCTTGTTGGATTGTTGGACAAATCTGTTTGTAGTCTCACGGGTTGAATGTCCACTTTGTATGCTTTAATTTTGTGACTTGAATAACTATTTCTAAAAGGACAATATGTAATTTATCAACCAGTGATTTCTTACTGTTTATCTTTTTTTTGAAAGTCTATATTTCTACACTTTTTCTGTTTTTCTCTCTTTAAATAAAAAAAAATTAAAAAAAATAAAATTATCCTTACTAACCACTTAATTATAAACTTGAATTTTCCTAATATTGGCTATGAAAATATTTGTCACTTTTCTATAATATTATGTTTTAGTACATGTTTATGCAAATATGAAAATGTATAGTTTAAGAACTTTACATTTTTCTATATAAATGGTATAGTATTAAAGCCATTGTTGTCCAACTTGTTTTATTTTGTAATTTTCATTTTTGACATTCATGTTGGTGTTGTTTTTCGGGTTTATTCTTTTAATCTATAGAAATAGAAAATGTCTCTTTGGTAACTATTTAAATGTCTTAATTTATCAGCTTAAAAACATCAAAGTGAAGTTTCCAATAGATACATCTATGTATATGTCTGTTTTTCTATAAATCCATATATTTGAATACATGATGATATACTACATATACATGAGAGGTCTTATGAGTTATGCATGTAGAATTCAAATTATAAGACTTCTGCAATTTTTATAACTTGAGTCTTAATTTTAAACACAAAAGTATAGATTTCTGTGCATAATGAATCTCTCTGTTCAGTTAAAATTGCCAATATAACCAAAACACTGTTGAATTAAAAACTGAGGAATGTTTTTTGAGATATTAATACTAAACTTACAAAAATATAGTGAAAATATTTTTCATATATACATGGAAATAACTTGGCATTTTTGATGCATTATTTCACCTAAGTAACAAGTTAGAAATAGTGATCATGCACAATTTTTTGCTTGCTTTAACTCCAAATATGAATTTCGGTAGTACTTTTAAAGCATTCTTAGAGTTAATGGCCTGGTTTGCTAAATGATATTGAACAATATCACTCTGATGAATGTTTAGAATATATTGTTGAAGATAAATGAGTTTTCATATTAATCATCAGAGTCAGAACCCCAAAGAGAGGCATGAATTTTAGATATATGGCATTGTACATAGGAAAATTTGTAAATGCACATTGCGTATTAGTATGGAATTTGAGTGGCACAATATTTCTTTAAGACTATAATTTATTTTCCTTTTCATATCCAACTTAATATGCAGAGTTTAAAATGCAATGGCCAGAAGACAAAGAAATGTCACTAGAATTATGTGGACATGGACTCCGGGACTGCTGATGATGATCGTGATTTTTTGTGGTCAGCAAGGGAGTGGACAAGGCCAAGGTAGGTGGACGCATGCTCTAATACACTGAAAGCTCTTTGCGTGTTCCCATTTGTGATGAAATTATGTAAGTCTTTAGCTTGATGTTTTGGGCAATTTGTTACCATCTTTCACTGAGATTTTTGTCAACTGTTACTGTAATAATTTTGAAACAGTTAAATTGAACTAGATTTAGGTACAAATTGATGTATTGAATTTGAAGGCATCATTCTAAAACTGGTTTTACTAAGATCTGGTAGATACTACAAGTGTGTGTGTGTGTGTGTGTGTGTGTGTGTGTGTGTGTGTTAAACTTTATGAGGGCTTAAAGCATTTGTATCTTTCTCAGAGACGTTTTTGATTTTTTTTAAGTGAGCCTGATGTCAACATTTTAAAATTTCAGCAACATTTTTAATGGATGTGATGTGTTTTAGAAATTAAAAAGCATCGAATGTTTCCCTCATTTCTCTGCCAAGTGTGTTTGGGGCAAGTTAATGATGGAGTAGAATGACAAGTTTGTGATATCCTGAAATGTTATTTAGAGAATAGAAAAGAACTATGAATTTTGTAAAATGTTTTCAATATACTGTTTTGATAAGTAGCTATGTGGACTGTTTGATGCCAAAGCCAGGGAAGGTAAAGGTATTTTGTGATAAAGATTGCATTACTTTTAGAAATGTGTTGCCTGCTCAGATAGAAAAAGGACTTCAGTGTTTTTGTGATTAAAAGCGATTGTGGTCCGTTGGATTTATCCCCTTTATAGGAATGAACATTTGATATGGTTTCCGCACTTGGTAGGAGTTGAAATTTGTGAGGAGAAAAGGTATAAGGCAGGTATATTACTCTTGACAAAAGTGGAAATGTACAGATGTGTTGTATAATTGTGATGGGATTGAGCTTCGTTAATTCTTTGGTCACCAAATATGCATTGAATAGTATACTGTACATATTCAAGTAAATTGATGACTTCTTTTGAAAATATCTTGCAAAAATAATACTGCTTGCTTGCCATTCATAATTTTCTTGAATTAATTTTTAAGTGAAATAGAATGATACTTTTCAAAATAAAAATGCATGAGTGCTTTTTATGTGAATAAGTATATCTACAAAATATGAACTATTGATGGAATTTAAACTTTGATATTATAGTTTTTTCTTTTATGACTTTATGAAGTTTTACTATTTGTAGTTAATTTTTTATTTTCCTTTACTTGTATAGTAAAATAATATTGGAAAATTATAATATATAAGGTATTTTTTCACCAAGATATAAAACGAGAATGTGTAGGCAGTAGCTACATCACATTTGTGTTGGCTGAGAGAGCTGTTTATTCTTCTGGCAATGTGTGGGTTCACTAAAATGCAGCCTAACAGCTGCTGCTCTGCAATAATGTTCCAACAGGACATGGAGGCTTGTACAGGTTTGTGAAAGATCTTCCTTTGGGCCTCACTAGGTTTAGGACTTATTCCAAGCAGTAATACCTTACTGATCAATTGACATATTGGATAAAAATATGTATCTTCTCTCTTCTTTGTTCAAACTCTTCATTCTTTTTCCTACACTGATTGCTCAGATATTTTTACTTTTGATAGTAACCATCATTTATTAAAAAAATGTCAAGAAATCAGTTCCAAGCTTAGGTATAGTAAAGCTTCAAATGGCAAATGCAAGCTTATTTTATTTAGTTTCTTTTTAAAAAGAACAATTAAAATAGACAATGGCTCAAAAAACCAAGTTAATGGAAAATATAATGTGCTATTTTAATATTATGGTTAAGGGATATTTTCTTTCTCTAGATTTAGTAAAGCAGATTTCTTAGATATAAAGGGAAATACTTATTGTAAGTATAACTCAAGCTAAAAATGTAATTTATGTCAATAAATATTACTATTGTTTTTCACTTTGGACATGAAAATAACTGTAAATAAAAATGAAAGTTTTAAAAATAAACATTGCTGCTTACCTATTTAAGTAAAAATCACAGAGGTCTTTACTATTGGTAAGAGTATAATGCACAAGGAATCTATAAAAAAGATTTTTCTATATTAAGTGTACAGCTTTACCTCAAACACTTGCTATTTGTACTTGAAAGTCCAACACTTTTATTAAGTCTCAATGATGTATATGTTTGTGACAAATGTGCATATAAAAGAGGATGCACATTTTTATCATAAATTTAAGATTTAAAAGATAATAGTGAAGTTAAATTATGTATCAATTCAGGCTTTTTGTATTCCACTCCAGTTATTTGTAAGTTACTGTGAACTATAGATGCTTTTTCACATAAAGACCATGTCAGACATGATAGGTTGTAAAGACAGAACACAAAGATCCCTTTAATTGAGAATCTAGATGGAACAACATCGGAGGTACTATTTAAATTATGTTCCACCACTGCTTACAATGAACATGACATAGGAAATGCAGTATGAGTTCTAAATAATATTCACCTATGAATCTCTCTGGAAACATCAGGAACAAAATAAAAGGAAAAGTGCAAGTGGGTTGAAATCAGTGAGACAGACCTTGTTGATTTGTTAAATAAGTCAGTAAAAGCATCTGCTAGTGGTCAACCATTTCCCTGGTTCTGGATTAATCAGTGTTTTTCCTAAAAGTACCATTCTCACACTTGGACTCTATTCATATCTAGCTTGCTTAGGTATTTTGCACATTAGAGCCATTTAATATAGGAAACTGAAGCTAAACCTTCCAGTGTAATACTGTGTATGTCAATTTTAAAAGAAGATATATGTACTCTAAAAATAAAACAAGTAACAAACATTCAAATTTGTTTTGAAGAATTTTGTGACCATTTAAAGAATAGTCACAAGATACGCGTTCAGATAGACATTACCAAATACCAAGACATCATCTTTGGGATTATCTACATAAAGCTATGCTGACCATGCAAGTGTAGATATAATTGATAGCACAACAAAAAAGACCAAACCATTTACAGCTTGTAGAGAATTCAAGTGCAGATACTGTATGCAGAACTGAGAAATTATTTTCAAAACCAGAATTTCCTTCTTTTTCCCAAAATTATATTTAAGTAATAACATGAAGTATGTTAAGGTAATGAAAACTTTAGAAAATAATCAGTCTCTCAGTATACATATAAAGACAATATGAAACAGTTTGGAACTAAGTTAACTACTTGCTAAAAATAAATTACTGCTTTTGAATTTAAAAGTCAAAAAAACTGTTCACAAATATTGTTTTGCAATGTTTAAAAATATTTCCACTGAAATGACTATAGTAAAGGAATGCTTTTTTCCCATTATATAACATAGATGTGTTATTTTTCTGGTATATAAGAATAGTATTAAGAATGTGATAGCTATCAGCATTTATGAAATAGTCAATTTGCCAGAGCTTTCAAAACTGCATTATTTCTAGTGTTTTTAACTAATAATACCAAAAATAGCAATAATTTTTAATGTATTATGAATACAGAGAGAAATTCAAATAATTTCATGTCCATGCTGAGTTTACATGCTTAAATTTCAAATAGCAAGCCTGGTGCTGGGTAAGAGAAAGTTTGAAATTTTGAAGCCAGTAAATCTTAATGTAGCAAATTTAGATTTTGAAAACAAAATAATTTAAATTGTTTTGTTTTCATGACGATTTTAGATCAGATATTAAATATCAAAAAATAAAATGTGATGATGTCTGACAATTATAATGTTCAGTTTTGCAGACTCCACTGTGAAAGAATATTTTAGTTAGGAGGCAAAGTTTTGGAGATGAACATTTGATTGTTCCCTATAGCAACTTCTTAAACTACGTGGTCTTAGTATGATTAAATGTAATGATAAGAAACTTTTGTATTTTCAGTTTCTTTGTCACATATTTAGTTTTTCTCTATAAGGAACAGAGTAAAACATTTCAAGACAGAAGAATACATGAAAATTCTTCCCCAACCCCACCCCCTTTTAAATCAATCCCAATATGTTGTGTTCTGTTTTTTCTTCCAAGACAGAGGGTTTTGACTGCCAAACTGGTCTTCAACTCATGGCAGTTCTCCTGCCTCTGTCTCCCGAATGCTGGGTTTACGGACTTGTGCCACCATGCCCAGATTCTACTGTTGTTTTTATTATTTCACTACTTCTTTCATAAATGTAACTGATTTTGTAATTCTGTCAGTAGCTGAAAATATTGTGTAATGTTCAACTGAATGCTTTTAGATATAACCTTTTAATTAGAAAAATCTCCGATTTTTGATATTTTAAGATCACTACAGGTAAGAAATAATCACCTTCAAGGACCTCAAAGCATCTATGGTTTATGTTTTTGGATGTTGCTTGGTAAATTATTTTCATCTTATAATTGAATATTTATTCAATTGTTTTAAGAGAAGTGAGCTCAGACATTTGGCAGTGAATACTGTATAATGATTACTTTTCTATCCCAAGAGGCATTACCTTAAAATGCCATCAAGCTAAGTAGTGGTGAAATTGAACCCAGCTATATAAGTCTTAATGTTTCTGACACACTTTGTCACATGTGAAATATTTCCCATTGTGCTCGATAGAATACAGTTATACACATATGGCATAATTTAATTGAGTTTAATTTAGTCAATGTCATAATTATGTTACATAGGTTGTTTTACTTTTGGATTGAAACTTCTCAAAATTAAAATGCAAATATCCAATATTTAAAACATTCATAGATACCCAGACCCAACAACATTTAAAATCCCAGTAGTCATTCCTTAGAGCTTCCTGAAATAGAAGCCAGCCATGCTTAGAAATTATATAAAGTATACCACTTCTTTAAATTTCAAGATTCATATTATGTGGTAAACTGGAAAAGAGAAATTTAAAATACAAATGGTCTTAGATTAGAAGAAATAATGAGTTGAAAAAAACTTGTCTTTAATAATTGAATTCTTGAAAATGTGTCTGTATAGATTTTCATGAATTTCTAATTCCTTGCAAAGATCTGAAAGTTACATTTCTAAAAGAAATGTAAATAGTTTTATGTGGCATGCAAAACAGATTGCAAGAGAGTTGTAAACTATAATGCTTAGTAATAAGGATTCCCTTTGGAATGCTCTTTAAATTTTTAAATTTTTTTTTCTGAAGAGAGGAATTTCTGTTTTCAATATGGATAGGTACTTGGGAATGAAATAACTGCTTGATGTGTTTGTATTTTAACTAGTCTTTTATTTGGTCAAAGAACATTGCTATGAAACAAAGGGAAGTTGTAGAATATTCCATTTTTGTATCAGATAACTTTGGCAATGTATTTCTCTTTTTGTTGAGATTGAATTAGAGTACCCAATATGTGGGAGAGACCTACTCACAATGATTGTAAAAATGATTCTTGCCGTAAAATACAGTAGTATTATATTTTCTACTTCAAATTACATTTAGCTTGTTTCTTAAGATAAATCTCATTTTCATGAATTTTTTTATCTCTCTTAAAATTAAATGTATTTAGCAAAAATGTTTTAAACACATTCCAAATTACTTTTTATCATTAATATTCTGTTTGTACATATTAGGAACTATGTGAACATTTGATTTAGAACTGAATTTTTAGTTTGGAGGTTTTGGTTGTATTTTGAGTTTTTTTCAGATTTTTAATATAAATAAAAGGTAGATTAACAGTCTCTTTCATTTATGTTGTGTATTAGCTTCAGTTTTCTTTCCATCCAAATATATGTAGAGGAAAAAGAAGCCAAATTTGGAGTAAAGAGAACGTAGTAATATAGGAAGTGAAATCAAACTAAATAAAAGAAACAGTAAAAAAAGAGCAAAGTGATAGGAACAAATAGAAATACATAAATGAAGATATAACATGTGCTAATAGCATTAAATGCAATCATTATTCTTTAAAATTAATTTGTGTGTGGCCTTCATAGTAAGACTGTCCGAGACTTCCCCTGCCTAAAAAAGAATAAAGTGGAAAAAGGACAAAGAAAGAGGCTCTGTCTGCCCAGCAGGCACTTAGCTCTTCCACAGTGCCCTGCGGTGAGCCCCAAAACCATCTGTGGGTGAAGTCTGAAAACTCAGCTTGGAGAGTTTAGTTATTTATGTACAAACTCAATTAATAGATACCAGATCCTAGACATTGGCAGAGAAGAGATTTCAAATGGTATCATGTTTAGACTGGAAAGCCCAGTATTTGGCATAATTACTGCTTATTCTTAATGTTTTCCTTCCTTCCTTCTTTCTTTCTTTCTTTCTTTCTTTCTTTCTTTCTTTCTTTCTTTCTTTCTTTCCTTCCTTCCTTCCTTCCTTCCTTCCTTCCTTCCTTCCTTCCTTCCTTCCTTCCTTTCTTCTGTCTCTTGAACTGGAAATGACATGTCTACTTCAGCTTACAGCACGATTGGGAATCACTTCTCTGTCACTTATTAGGTTTCCTTTAGAAAGCTTATGAATTTCAAAGTTGCCAGTGGAGGTTTCAAGAGATATAAAAAATAATTATCTGGCAAGTTTCCATCATGAAGTCTGTTCACCTTGTTCACAGTGTTTGTCTTTAATGGATATGGCTCCATCCATCAGCAACTTTGCTTCCCTAAACAATCCTATCTTGTCTAAAAGCTTTTTTCTCAAAATTTAAAAAGTTCTAGATTTAAATATGGCCACAGCACAGCATGATCTATTTATCAACTCTAGCTTTTTCAAAGCATAAACTCTCTTGGTTTCGAATGGTTAATTATATCTGACATAGTGAAAGAAATGCAATCTGTTTTATTTTCTTTTTTATACTTTTTAAAAATTTTGTTATGTCAAACTTCTGCTGCTTGTTTTTAAGATCTTTCTTTCTCCTCTTCATTCAATTGGGATATAATCTACTACTCATCCGTTCCTAGATTCCTCATTCATACTTGGTATGGCTTCTTGTTGGCATATACTGCATTTCTCACTCTGCAGTATAATCATTAGTTTGTGCTTTTTGTTTTTTGTTTACAAGCCCCTTTTCAGCATGGGCAGTATGTTAACTTATTTGACTAATATTTGTAGTGTTTACCTTGGAGCAGGAATTATTGTGAATGAAGGACTTTGGCAAAAAATCTCTGCTATTGTAAAGCTTCCATTGTAGTGTGAGGACATAGATAACAATGGGCAACATAAATACCCAAGGTAAGTCATATAACGAGTATAGTCCTATGATGGCATTGAGAGAATTCTGACAGGATGGTTTTAATTGCTGAGGAAGGAAAGGCCACATGCAAGAGTTAGCAGCTGACAGTGCAAGTTGCAGATGGCCTGACCCACACAGTGATTTCGCAGTGAATTGGAAAAAAACATACAGCAAAGGTGATTCCTTAGATTGAACAGGATCATTTTGAGTGCATACAGCAATAGTAATAAAACTAAGATGGCTGGAGCAAGCACAAGCGATAGGGTAGCAGCAATTATAAAAGTTAACAAAATAGAGGCGATGCGATAGCAATTGTGCAGGGTTTCACTTCCTGTTATATTGACTTTGGCTTCCGCTGAAGACTAGTGGGAGATTTTATGTCTCTCTCTGTCTCTCTCTCTCTTTCTGTAATTCACTTTGAGTTGAACAGCCACTACTTAGGGCTCAATAATTTTTGCTTTATTACTCTTATAATCATCTCCAAACTAGTGTATTAAAGTAATATGAAAATCTAATTTAAATGGATTAACACAGGCTTTTTATCTCTTTCTCATTCCCATTACTGAATATCTCATGTTTAATTAATTTGAAAGCTTTCTAGAATAATTAGTCAATGTAAATTTACCATAAAGTTTAAGCTATTCTTCATCAGATTTAGGTACTTAATTGAAGCTGCTAATAGGAAAGGTCACTTGCTCCATTGGAGACTGCTGATAAAACTGCTTTCAAACCAGTGTCACATCCATCAAAACATATTAAACTGATGTTTTTGGAACTCAAATATGGACAATGGTAATTAGTTAATAGCTCTATATAGACACTTTCATCTCTATAGTCAAGGTTGTATGACAGTATGAAAACATACTGCCTTCAAATCTTGGGATTCAGAATAAACAGAAATATTTGTGTTTTCTTTTATTTCCCAGTATAATTTTCTTTTGTACTTCATGG
The DNA here is from genome assembly GCA_004027455.1 of Hydrochoerus hydrochaeris. Lineage (NCBI taxonomy): Eukaryota > Metazoa > Chordata > Mammalia > Rodentia > Hydrochaeridae > Hydrochoerus > Hydrochoerus hydrochaeris. Next base: position 58,769 of record PVLA01010591.1, read on the forward strand.
TAGGAAGGTATTAAGCATATCTTGTGGCTTTTTAAATTTGCATAGAGTTTTCTTAAGGAAAATGGAGTTCCCATGATTCAGTGAAGAAAAAATCCTGAGTATATAATATTATGTGGATATTAATATTGAGTAGAAAGCCTGAAAAAAATATAAGTGGTGCAAAAATAAAGGCAAAAATGTGCAAGTTCAAAACTTATAAAAAGGGTTAATATCCACAGAGTAGTCAATGACTCAATCCATGAAGTGTGTGCCAGGTACTAGTCATATTGCAATGACAAAAACAGAGACTCAAGTCTATAACATTTAAAAAGATTAAGAAGTTGTAATGGGGTCAGAAGGAGGAGGAAGACACACAGATAAAGAGACCAGTGTGTGGGCCTCTGAAGGGTACCACCGTGACGAAGATTAGATATCGCGATGTGGCTGACTGTAGCTGGAAAGTGGAGAGGCACTAATTTAGCTACAGGAAGTAAAATATTTCACTCCCTGAAGAGGTGATGTTTCAGTTGATTTTAAAATGAAGAGAGTGGGATCTAGAGTATTGTAAGAAGACAGAATAGAAAATATAAAGATTCCTAATTTAAAAAGCATTTTGACATTGAGGGAAATGACACTGGGAAGATGGGACATGAGTGATTTCAAAGACCAAATTCATTAATATTTTGGAAGTAATGCTTGTATGTATATTAAATCAAGTAAAGAGTTTAGGATTAAGATGAGATATCAAATTTACACAACCCGTTACTTGTGTTATGTAAGTATACTATTGAAGAAGTGTAAATTGGTGGAGAAAGGTGACTATTGTCTCTGTTCACTTGAATGATGTAATTATTGGGATTATGATTGTAGTGATTAAACTGGAGAAAATTATCCCTGGAAGTTGTTTTGAATGTAGATTTGATAGGATTTTTGATCAAGGATCGCATCAAGTTTTAGAGATTTTGATTGCATCAAGAATCACATTATTCACATCCTATTTAGAGATTTGGTGGATTATAGTCAACTTTCTTGAGACAGGATAGTTAAATGATATAAAATGGATTGCATAGGTACAAGTGTATGATTGATTTTACTTTTTTATTCTGTAAAATTAACTGATGTCTCTAAATGGAGATACCAAGTAGGCACTGAATAGATGACTTAGAGATGGGAGTTTGAGAAGGATAGATACGTAGATTATACTTTAATTCATAGGTTAAGGCCAGGAGTTGGAAAACCAATGTTCATAAGCAAGTCTCATCTAAGATCCATTCTTTTATGATTTATAAACTATTAAAAATGTGAAATATAAAGTAGTCAAAAGAATTTTGTTAAGTACAGTTGGCCAAATTTGCTCTTTGGTCCACAAAGCTGACAATATTTTCTTTGGCTCTGTGCTAGAATTTGAGAAGTCATTTGTTCAGATGAAATCTTGCACAAAGATAGTATTAACAGAGAATCACGTGGGATTACAGCAGAAATGAAAACCTATGTGGGGAATATGAGTCGGGGTATGATGGATTGTAATACCTTAAAACAGCAACAAATTCACTTTGAGTATGATTAGCGAAAACTCCAGGTAGAAAAGGAAATGTCTCATTAGAACATTGTCCTACAGGGAACCTCAGCAGGAAGTGTGCTGTATTTGAGGATCTGAAAAACATAGTGTGGTGGGAATAAAGAAAATAAGTTGGAGGACAACAGTAGGTCTGACTGGAGACTTACAAAGGGCCAATACTTGATACTTTTTAAAAGTGATCCTTAGAAAAACAAGGAAATGACAAAGATGATCTAAATAAGGCACTAGAAAGTAAATCAGATAGGAAAAATCTTTGTCCTGTATAGATGCTGCTGGAATTCAGGAAAGCCAACACAGATGAATAATTAAAATTGTCTCCTGGAATTAGTAATGTGAAAGTCTCAGGGCATCTTGGCAAAGGCAATTTTGACACAAAACCATAAAATAAAGGGTTTCACAGTAAAGGAGAACAAGGATCTTGGCATTGTATTCAGTAAAAGTTTATTAATGTTCCTAATCTTGTAGGTGGTTTTAATAAGCCACTGTCAAGGAATTTGTTTTGTTTTAATTTTTAATTCAGATTTATGGTACAATGTCTTGCGCATTATGTTTTTTAAGGCTAGCATTCTACTGAAAAAATTAAATTTTGCTTATGAATAAAATGCTAGTCACGTACACAGTGATACTGAAATGCTTCTCTGAAACTATTTTTGTTGCATCATGTATACATGAGGTAAAATAAAAAGATATGGTAAATGCCTAAATATCAATTTTATTACAGCACGATCTTTTTTTGTGTGTGTTTGTTTGTTTTTGGTACCAGGGATCAAACTCACGACCTCTCAATTATTTTATAATAAAAAAGGCGGTGAATCTACCTCAAAATGTTCCTCCTTGGTTTGAATACACTGATCCCATCATTCTTGTCACTTTTGGAAGCAGTTCTGGAAGTCTTCTCTGATGACTGTTTTTAGTTGCATGATTGTGACTGAGTTGATGTCTAGAATCATTTCAAGATGTTTACTTAGCATGGTTCTTTTGACTTTGGAGAAGAACAAGAAAATGTGCTGGGTAAGGTGGATGAAGGCATATCCTAAAGCTTTTATGTGATAGAAATCACCTCAAACATTTAGAGGGAGGGAAGGAGAGAGGCAGAGGGAAAGGGAGAGGGAGAGAAAGGGAGAGGGAGAGAGGTAGGGAAGGAGGGCGAGAGAAGAAGAAAGGGAGAGGGAGAAGGTGAGGGAGAGAGGGAAAGAGGGAGACGGACAGAGGGAGAGAGGGACAGAGGGACAGAGGGAGAGAGGAAGAAAGGGAGAGAGGGACAGAGGGAGAGAGGGAGAGGGAGAAGGTGAAGGAGAGGGAGGGGGAGGGTAGAGAGTGGGAGAGAGAAAGAGAGGGAGAGGGAGGTGAGGGAGGGAAGGAGAGAGAGACAGGGAGAGGTTGGAGAGGGAGAGGGAGAGCAAGCCAGATCCAGAGAGGGGGAGAGGACAAGACAAAAGAGAGGAAAAGAGGAGAGGACAGAAGAGACCAGAAGAGGAGAAGTGAGGGGAGGAGAGGAGAGGGGAGGA
>PVLA01010592.1:0-61842 GCA_004027455.1 Hydrochoerus hydrochaeris
AGAGAGAGAGATTGTTCTTGATCTCCAGGAAACTTAGTAAAAGGAGAAGATGGCGTTTATTAACTTTAAAAAAAAGTGATAAAAAATTTTTTAAAGTGATAAAGTAAGATAATTTCAATTAAAAAAATCTTGGAAAATTGTCACATTTGCTTACAAGGTACTTTTGGAATTTCTTGTTCTGTTGTTTTGTTGTTGTAGAATCCTTAGAGTTTGCCCTGAAAATAATCCTATCATCATGAAGACAGTTTGACTTCTCCCTTTCTTATCTTTATGGCTTTCATTTTCTTTCCTGCACTACTAGAATTTATAGGATGGTGATTAAATCAATCAATGTAATTGCCACATTAATATAGGAGAAAGCCCAACATTCATTCCAGTATATTCAGAAAAGCAGAAAAGGCTTTTGAGAACATTTAAAATCATTTTCTGAATAAAAACTCTCAGCAAAGTAGGAAGAGAAGGAAACTGTGAACCTGATAAAAAGCATCTGTGAAAAACCTATGCCACATTGCACTCACTGGTGCAGCCTGAGCCCTTTACCCCTAAAGTGAAGAACAGGGAATCCGCCTGCTTTTAACACATCTACCCAAGTGTGCTGATGCATGCTCCCAACTGCAGGGAGGAAAAGGAGGAGGAAAGAGGGAAGCAGATTATATCATAGAGATTGGGGAAGAAGTAAAACTGCAATTATTTACAGGCAACATGATTGTAGAAGACCCTAAGAAATCTAAAACAATACTAATAATTTTGGAGCTATTAAGTGACTTTAGCAAGATCTCAGAAATTAATATGCAAAAATGAATTGTTTTGTCACATTAAGCAGCAAGCTATTGGAAAATGTAATCAGAAGTTACATTGTGTTTACAGTGATAACACAAAATAAAGTAATTAGTTTGACATAAGATATACCAATGGCTAATGACTGAGCACTATTAGTCACCAGAGAAATGTAGCTAACAAGAACAATGATGTACTGCTGCACAGCCACCAGTTAACACCAAGTCTTAGCAAAGATGCAAACAACTGACGTCTCCTGCCTGACTGACAGGAAGACCACACTGTGGAACACAGTTTGACAGCATCAGAAAGTTAAACATGCAGTACTCTTCCCTAGATTCCAGCCATTCCATTTCTGGGTATTTACTTAAAAGAAATGAAAACATGTCCACACAAATAAGGATGTCTGTAGTGACTTTACTCACAGTCACCAAAAAAAACAAAAACAAACAAACAAACAAAAAAACCAGAATCAGCCCAGATATCCGTCAGCAGGTGATGAATAGAAAAATCAGTTATATCTACACAGTAAAATGAAGAAGAGTACAGATAAACTATATAGCGCATCTAAAGGTTGCAACACTGATGCAAAGAGCCACACACAAGAAGGTGTACATATTGTGATCTGCTTGAATGAAAAAAAATAAAGTTGGCCAAGTAGCAGATAGAAGTGTTGACTGAACTCTTGGACTTCAGATTCTTTTTGTGACTTGACCTGGCCCCTGGGATGCTTCTGCCTAAAAAGTGAGCAGAAGGACACTAGGCATTTTCTCTAGGCAAGGAAAAGTGTGCTAAGCAAGTACCTAACAGACAAAAAGAAGAGATTTGCTCATACTCTGTAGATGAGGTGTGGCCCAGGCTGTGACTGTGTCCTTGCATTGGGCAAGGAAAGAATGCATTGTTAGTGAAGTGGATAGCTGAAACTGCTGCAGAAAAGACCCGTTCCCTTTAGGACAGGAGATTTCCTGCCATCTGAGCAACACTGCCCACATCTCACCAACACAGTGTTTTCACTACCCACAACCCTTAGCTAAATCTCCATAACATGAATGACAGGACAGACCCCACCAATCCCTGTTGAGTCCCTCTGAGCCTTCATCCCCCAGGACCTGTGGATCCCATATCCTCTCCCTATAGCCAGTCAAAGAGCATAGTTCCTATTCTCGACCCTAGACTGAAACATCTTTGTTCTTTCTGAGGACCAGCCTGGAGCAGGCAGGACACTACTGCTGAAGTCTAGCTTGGAGCTGAGACACCTGGCATGACTGCTTCCACTCTATGGCTACCTTTGCCCAGGAAAAGTCACCTTAGAGGTAACTTTTATGTTGAAGTACTGATCTAGCTGTGTTAGAATGGATGATGAGTTCTGCCTTGTAAGTTAACAGTTGTTTAAAATTGTACAAATAATGGTACTTCAAGCCTGTGTAGTGGGTGCAAGCGTGTTTTCCATTTTGCTAGAAATGTGGCAGGCATGAAGTCCTGTGGACTTAGAGCATGAAGTGTCTGAACCTTGAGAAGTCTGCTTGCTGTGTGCATTCCAGTTAGCTTGCCCTCTGGACCTTCTTCCCATGACTGGAAGTTATTACACCCAGTATCACTGAGGCCATCGATTTGGATACATAACGTTTGTGGCCCAGATCTGATGAAGGCAGAACACTCACACTGAAGTCCTGGTCCACCCCGAGGCCCCAGCCACCCAAGGGGAGACTTACGGTGGGAGACCATGCTCAAGATATGAGCGGAGTTTGACTAGAACAGATCAACGTCTGTGAATCAGATATCAGAGGTACAAATGACCTTGTTTTTAGGACCCTGACCTGGTGGAGTTGTTGGAGGATACTCCGGGCTGTCCCTTCCTGGGCTCTGAGCCCTCTCTGCCTGGAAGTTCTCTTCTCAGGGACTGCAGCCTCATGCATTCATCTGACCTTCTGGGTCAGGTCTATGAGCTCCACGAAACTCAGCAGCCCAAGCTGTGCTGACCACTGACTGCCCCGGTGGCCTGCGCTGATGTTTGCAGCTCTTATCCTAGAAGGGCAGGTAAGAGCACCTCCAACTGATCTGCACCCACTGCTCCAGGAGGCCTGGGTGGCAGGTGACCCGCAAGCCCACCCACAAACCCACCCACCATCTATCTACCTCCTAGGTTCTGCCTTCTCCCTGCTTCATCCCCACCCTCCAGTGTAAACCCCACCCCCAGTGAAGCCCAGCCCTCTTCATACTGCTGCTCCATACTTCTTTCTCAGCCCCACCTTTCCCCCACAAGATCCCTCCCTGACTAGACTGCACCCTCCAACCTCTCAGGGGCTGCACCTGCTGGCTCTGCCCTGCCTGCCCTCTCTACCCACCTCTCTTGCACAGACCCTGCTGTCTTCTTGCTCCCGGGCATGGCCCTGCAGTGCCTCACGCTCCTGGCTGGCCTTCTGGTGGGAGTTGCAAGCAAGTCCACAGAAAACAAGGTTGGTGCCCCTGCCCATGACTGTGTGGACAGCAGCAGGGAGTTATTTTGGAGTTTCAGTCTGGCCCAGGAGGTCCCTGATGCCTATCTCTAGGGTTCTAGATGAAATCACCAGGTGGATGGGGCTGTGCCTCAACCTGCACCTGTTCTGCTGCCTCTCAGAAATTTCTCTGCCAAGCTACTTGTTGCTACAGCTGACCAAAGGTCCCTGCAGATCCACCCTGTGGGAGCTGTTTACTGCTTGTAGGACAGCAGTGGTGGCACTCAAAATAATCCTCCTGTCTCAGCCTCCCCAGTGCTAGGATTACAGATGTGTACCACATGCCCAGCTTGATTTTTTTTTAAAGAGAATAAAAGTAAATAAATAAGACACAAAATTTCAAAACAAGACAATAGCAAATTAACAATGGCTATTATATTGCATATTATTGTCCTCAAAATAGTTGCTCAACATAATGTTTTAGTAGGTAACTAATATAAGTGATTTCACTGATTGATAATTTCACCAACTAGAATGCTCTGCCCTGTGATACCTGTGGCCTAGAGAGGCAGAGCCTGGAGAGCTCTGGCCAGAATAGAGACATGTGGAGAGAGCACTTGGCCACCACTTCCCTGTCAAGACCTTAAAGGGTAAAGAGAGGAGACCCTGCCAACCATGGGACTCCTACAGCTCAGGAGGCTCCCCAGATGGGGTTTGACACTCCCCTTGCTCCATGTAGACAGGAGAGATATGTTTTCTTCAGCACACAAGGTTCATGGCTGGGGCTCCTATAACAAGAGGCAGATTAGTAAGAAAAAAGCACATTTATGTGACATGGGAGCCTCCACATAGAATGGAGATGCAAAAAAACAGACACCTGTGTGTGATGGCCAGGCTTGAGGAAGAGGGACAGTCCTACTCATGAAAAGGCCCCTGGCCAGTGGCTAGTTGAGACTCTTCCCTGTGTTGCTGTCTCCCATAAGAAGGGCCCTCCTGTCCTCAGGCTGGGGAAGGCATGTCGTCCATGAGAGCCTTATGACTGCTCAAGGACTGAGGCCATGAGTTCAAAGAGACCTGCATCTGTATTCTCAAGCACCAAAGTGGTATATTTTGGGGTCATGTGTTCTGAGCCCCATTGCCTCTAAGCTGCCTGAGACCCAGGCTGCAGGTCAGAGTCCCATGCCTGTTTCAGAATATATCAGACAGTCCCTGCTGTATACCATTTATTCAGTCATCAAATGCTCACTGGCCACATACCCTGTGCAGCTCAAACACAGTGCTGCCCAGTGCCCTTGAAGGGCTCCCAGAGCCCGTAGGGAGGATGGGGCAGAGATTCATGTGCTATGACTAGGCTGAGTCCAGGTGCCACAAAGATCACACCCAAGGAAGCCCAGCCTCAGCTCTGCCTGCCCTGGGACTTCTCTGGCTTTGGGTTTTTTCACCCACAACTGAAGTTTTCCCTATGGTGCCACACAGGGGATCAGCGGGTGAGATCCTGTGCCAGCAGAGCCAGGCATTTCCTGGCGCTGACTCTGGGGATATGGGCCATGGATGTTGGACTGTATTCAGGGAGCCACCTTCCCCATCGCTATCCTCAGTCCCACCACTGTCTCTTCTCCAGGCCCAGCAGCCAGAGTGTTGTGTGGATATGGTAGACATCAATGCCACCTGCCCTGGCACAAATCTGTGTGGCCCAGGTAAGCCACTTTGTCACAGGCAGATGCCAGATAAGTTACCAAGCTACCAGTATCCACAGGTGTATATATAACCCTGCCTGCTCCTTCTCAGTGGTGACCAGCACAGAAGCAGTGCTGGGCAAAGGGACCTGGCTGAGCTGCCTTGCTGTAGGCAGCCTGGAGAAGCCAGCTAGGGCAGCATGGGGAAGGGTGGGCCCAACTGAAATGGTACCAGGGCTACTGTCTCTCTCTGCTCTCCAGTGCCAGGAAGTCTCTGCAGGGGATAAAGGCTTCAATTGGAGCAGGAGGTGGCTCTGGGCTATGGTAGACTCAGGCTGGAACAGCTTAACACCATCATTTCAGCAGGGGAAGCCTAAGCACCCCTGGCCTGGGGTCTGTCACATCCCCCATGGAAAGAAGGCATGAATCCAGAGTGGCTGCTCACTGGGCAGCTGTACCCTGAGAACACTGGGCAGCTGCCATGAGGGGAGGATGTGGCTAAGACATGGAGGCTATGATAGAGCCTGCAATGGAGAGGCAGAGTCCAGAGGTTCGGGGGCTGGCCATCTGGGCATCGGTTGGCAGGAAGGCCACAGTGAGTGCTGCAAGTGGAATGGGAGTCCTGGGAAAGTGGGCACAGAGCAGCAATTGTATGGAGAGACACAGGAGCCCTCAGGCCTGCAGGACCATCATCACCTCTCTGACCCCACCTTCTCCCTGCCCGTGGCCCAGTTGCTTCTTAGCACAGGAGTAGTGGAAGAGAGCTTTTAGGGAGGATATTGGCACCAGGTTCTGTGTCCTGTGTCATGGACCCCACTGGACTCCTTGGCCTCCTGGGAAGAGACTTGAGTAGACTGTGCCTCCCAGGGGGCCCTCCCTGTGCGCCTACCCTTGCCTCTCATGGCTAGGGTGGGGCAGCTGTTTAGGAGACCTCTTCCTGACCCACTCCATGTCAGGGTACATAGCTCAACCCAGTGGAGAAACTAGTGGCTACAGGTCCTCCAGCCAGTGTATTTGCTTGCAGCATTGCTAGAGCTGCCCTGTGCTGATGTCTCTCTCAGGTCCCTGTCCCTGGTGTCACACTGCCTGTTATCACAGAACACTCATTTCTTCAAGGGCCCCATTTGCTTAAACTAAATGTGCATGAAGTTCAGTATGAAAGGCCTGGGGCTTGTGGCTTAGGCCTGGGTACTGCTCAAGATCCAGTGCCAGCTTTTGGCACTCACAGTCCTTGTTTGTGTAGTGTTATATCTGCCCAGCCTGTATTAAGTGGTGAAGATGTTGGAAAGAAGTAAAGATGTAAGACTCAGTCTCTATCCTCAAAGGAAGCTGGAAGACATCTGTCCATCAGTCAATGGCCAGAGAGAGCCAGGTTGTTCCCAGCATCTTGGCAGGGAGAGAACTGGGCAGCAGTGTGAGATGGAAATTTGGCTTGATCCTTCAGGGAACCTGAAATAGACCCTGGGGAGGGTGCAGGGATGACAAATCAATATTGTGCCTACCCCACATGGAGGCTGATGGAGGATGCCTGGGCTCATGGCAGTGGTGTCTGCACCTTGGAGATAATGGTCTTGGGGAGATGTAGTGGATGAGGTGGGGAGTAAGGGCCAGGCCTGCAGTCTTCCACACTAGGCCATCACACAGTCCTTTAACTGGATGGCCATCAATAGCTTCTCTAAATTACCTCCTGTGGTGACCAGAAAGACATGGACTCCTCAGCAGTAAGAGCCTAAGTGAGGACAAGATTCCTTTCTGTTGAGCTTCAGTTTTTGGAATTAGAGCCAGTTCTACCCATACTTCCAGCATATTAGTGCTCTTGAAGGAAAGTTGTATGACAAACTCAAGATACAGAAAACCTTCCAGGAGACTGTGAGCTGGCTTGGATTGCTTTCCTGAGAAACATTGTCCTCCCTGGTGCAGGCTGCTACAGGCATGGGAGTACAGATGGGAGCATCAGCTGCGTGCGATGCCAGAATGGGACCTTCCCAGCCTACAACGCCTCCGAGTGCAGAAGCCGTAGGTCTCCATCCAGCTGCCCTACTACCTCTCACATTTGCCAGGCAGGCACTGTGCCACTGAGCTATGTCCCCAGCCACACCTCTAGTATGGGGAGACTGGAGCATTGCTGTCCTTGACCCCAGCAGTGGGGACCCACCTTGCCTAGGAGCACTGTCCATTGATGGGCAGCCCCCAAAGTTCCCTCCTGAGTCCTCTGTCCGCTGGGGCAGCTGTGGGCTGAGGTTTACTCCACCTGTGGCCACCTTGGTCTCATTTGCAGCCCAAGATGCCCCCCAGGTGGGGTGGGGTGGTCCAGGTAGGGTCCACCTCCCCTCAGCTCTGCTCTCCTACAGTCTCTGGCTGGGGTACTCAGTTTCCCATGAACAGGAGCACAGGGACGCCTGACCGGCCACATTTTGGTAAGTGTTGTATCTGCCCAGCCTGTATTAAGGGAAATGTCAGAGCCTTTGCCACTGCAGGTCTAGGTCAGCCTCAGGCCCACTGTGAGCTGTGTGGCAGGAGCCCTGGTCATGATGTAGCCAGCAGAGTCCTGCAGCTCAGGGCTGGCATCACTTGGCTTAGGTAGTCATATGTTGGGGATGGCATTGATGGAGAGGTGCCATACCCCTCCCACAGTTTCAGAGGCTACAGTTTGTGATTCACTGTTGCTTGTTCACATTTGGCTTTTGCATCATTATGGGTAGGCTCCAGCCCCCAGCAGGTCCTGTGGGGAGTGGAAATCACCCTGTGGGTGTGGGCCTCAGGAGAGTCATGCACCAGGAAGAAGTGCCTGCCACACCACTTGCCCTACCACCTGCCCTGTCCTAGGGGAGATGAGTCTCCTAGAGATGCAGTTCTACCAGAAAGGAAGGCCTAGCAGGCAGGGAGGAGGGCGTGGCCTGATAAAGGCGTGGCCAGGGTGTGGCCTGGTGGGCGGAAGTGGCTGGACCAAAAGTTCAACTGGCAGAGAGGGCTAGCCCTGGGGCTGGGATTGGAGTAGGAGATGGCTGGGCACCCAGGCAGAGGAGCACCCAGACAGAGGTGCAGTCAATTAACAAATGGCCCCCAGCTCCAGTGCAAAGCTACTTCCTCTGCAGGTGACTCAGTTGCTATAGGGAACTCTTAAACATGGTGCTAGACAGGTTTCTGGGCTTGGAGTTTTGATTTAAGGGGCTCTGCCTGTCCCTCGCCTTTTCAGCACTGACCAGGATACTGAAGCCAGCTGCACAGAGCAGCAGCTGGTTTGAATAGGTGTCTGGTCCCCTGTCACAGTGCTGGTCAGATGGACCCAGGCATAAGTCTGGTGGGTGCCCCTGTGTCTCAGGGTGAAAAAGGCACCTCTCCAGCTGGCATTGACCAAGGGAGTATGGCTTCAGGCAGTGGAAAGGTGAGGGTGCCAAGGGGCATGGAGAGCCCAGGGCTGGGTGCATTTGGAATTAGCCCGGGTGCTGCTTTCCCTCAGCCTCCCACCTCCTCAAGAAGCCTGGGCCAGGGGGGCAAGGCAGCATCCTCAGGCTCTGTGACCAGGTATGCTGGACCCTCCGAGGTAACCAAAGGGAACAGCAACCCCAGGGTGTTAGCAGGGGGCCTGGGCTCTACAGACTCCCAGTGGCTGGCTGTTGCTTTGCCATAGGGGCTCCTCGAGTGGCAGTCTCCCTCTTCCTGGGAACATTCTTCATCAGCATGGGTCTCATCCTCTCTGTGGCTGGGTTCTTTTACCTCAAGCGCTCCAGTAAACTTCCCAAGATCTTCTACAGGAGTGACAAAGGTACTTCCCAGTGGTCTGGCCAGCAGTGTGCTGCTGAGACCTGGGCCCACTTGAAGGGTGGATGGTGCCCAGGGGCACAGTTCAGGTGCAGTCACCCCTCTCCCCTCACCTCCAGCCTGACAATAGGTGCTCTAGGGTCCTAATAGCTTGAGGTGGTTTTGGGCCAGTGCCAGTCAAGACAGGCATTTCAGAATCAGCTCCGCGAGGCCCCTGCACAAATGACCATGAGAAATCCTACACCTGTGCCCACCTGGTATCTCTGCCTTCCCAGACAGTTGGCAGACAAGGCAGACACTGGGCATGGCTGGCCCTGTTGGCCACAGCACAGAAAAAAATGAGGTGGTGTGGTGGGTAACCCAGAGTAACCCAGTGAACCCTCAAGGCAGGTACCTCAAGGGCCCCGGGTACCCTGGGGCAAAGACACTGGAGATGATCCCCCCCACCACCATGTCCCATTGTGGCAGCTAGAGAAATGACCTTCCTGGCTTGTCCTTTTGCCAGGAGGCAGGAATGAGGGTGTGGGGCGGTTGCTGTCCCTGGGGCACTGGAAGGTGCAGCAAGCAGCAGCCAGGCAACAGGAGCAAGGGCAGGTAGATCTGCTTGGCCCTGGCCCTGGAAGAGCTGCTGCCAGCCCCTGCCAAGACTGACGTGCATTTCCTTCTCTACAGCCCCGGCCCTGCAGCCCAGTGAAGCTGTAAGTATCCCCATGTTCAGAGCCTCGCATGCAGTGCTGGCTGCCTGCCTCTCACACTGCCTTTCTTTCCTTTTCAAGGCTGCGATGATCCCTGCCCCCCAGTCCTCAGGTAAAGACAGCACCACACCAGAGTCCATCTGGTAGACACAGGCACTTCAGGAGTTTGCCTATCTCTGAGATTGCAGCTACCCCCAGAGCTCCCCCAGGAGACGGCTCCCAAGGCAGAGATGGGGATGGGTGCTCAGTGGGTACTCCATCACCAAACCCTGTGACTTGCATGCTGTGTACCCCTGTCCTTAGGCTGACCCAGAGATATGGGAACCCCACACAGGCAGACCCTCCCCTGTTGTGTTCCAGCCCTGCTCAAGCAAGCTCTGCCTGAGAGGTAGTGCAGGTCAACCGATGGGCCTTGCCCCACCAGGTACCTCTAAGTGGGTGAGACCCACTGTGTGGAAGAGGTCATAGGACGCAGGTGACTGGCCTGTGGTCATATCACGGTAAGCCCCAGAATTGAATCACCCAGCCCCCTTTCCCAGTCTGCCGTCTTCCCACCATACAAAGATCTAGCATGGGGCCAGGCAAGGCCACAACATCCCTTTCCACTGGGGACAAAGCAGCTCCTAGATCAAGGCTAGACTTGCTCCATTTTTTTTTTAAAGCATCAAAAAGTGAATGTATTTAACCATACTCAGCTGATAATAGAGCAAATAGATGAATAATAATTCATGCTATAGCATGTTCAATTAACTGAAAACAGAAAGGTGGTGAAAAGAAGGCAGAGGAACTCTGGTCTTGTAAGAGTTAGAGCTGAGGGCTCCATAATCATCTGGGATCAGCTCAATGTTGCGTCTGTGGTTAGAAATGTACAGAATAGGAACTCTAGTGATCTTTCAGGTTCTCCCTTTAAAGTCTGGTCAGTCGTGGCCACAGTGTAACACGTGCTGAGTTACTCTGTCTAAGCAGTCATCTGCGTAGGTCCCTTTATGTGTGCAATCATAGATCCTTGGCAGTCTTTAGAGCCACTCAATACTTCTGTCCCAGTTTCTCAATTCCAGCCATAACACAATCAGTTAAACAAGGGATACCACTTGGCATACAGCCCGTCCATCATCACTTGTACTAAGTCCAATTTGACTTTGATAGAAAAATTGATAAAGTTGGTATCAACCAGCATATGATAAGGTGGGCCTGGCTGTGTATTATATTGGAAGAATAAACAGGAAGGATGGTGGGGGACTTCTCTTTCCTTTAGAGCACTGGGATTTTTCTTTTCTTTATAGGTTTTAATCTATCTTTTTTCTTGGTATAGGTTTCGAACTCACGACCACACACTTGTGCAGCAGGTGCTTATGCTAAATCCACTGAGCTAAATCCCTGGCCCCTATTGTTTTCTTTGAATATCTCATCTCTGATACTAAGCATTTGTTTCATGGTTGCATACTTTTGTTTCCCCATGTTCATGCTGCACTCCTATTTCTTCTGGAATCACCCAGAGTGCCAGACTTGCTCCATTTTAAACAGCATTTGTCCTAAGTTCTGTGAGCTTCAGCTTTAGGCACCTCTGATAGCACAGAGGCTCACAACAGCCTAAGGCAAGGTAGCCAGGCAGGCAGGCTTAATGGCAAGTTGATTCTTTGACAGTTCTGAGGGCAGAAGTTAGAAATCAAGGTATTAAGGTGGTTACTGGCTCTGATGCCTGGAGTCTCTGCCACCTCCTTCAGCTCCTGCTCCTAGTGGTGACTTTTCTACTCTCTTCCTTCTGTTTCCCTCTAGGGGCAATGGCCACTGGCCACTGAATTTAGGACAGTCTCATCTGAGAGTCTAACTTAGTCACTTCTTTCTTCTAAATGAGGCCACATTCATGGACCCTAGGACTTGAGACATGGATCTGTCTTGGGGGGACCCCTTCCTGCCCCCTGCAGTCACCTTGCAGACCTGACCTGTGTCTCTGTCTTAAGGGATAGCTGGGCCGGCCTTATTGGGTACAGGGCCAAGGAGCATGTGTTGGAGGAGCTGTCCTGTACACAGGTGGGCCCTGGTGGAAACTCTAGGCAGGGAGCCCCAATTCCCCCTGTAAATGGGCCTGTGTTAACCCCATACCTGCAGCGACCCACCTGACTTCCCAGAGTCCTGGTGCAGACCCAGCCATGGGTAGTTCTTGGCTCTGACCCAGCTTGTTTCTGACCCTGTTTCAGTGCGGAAGCCTAGATATGTGAGGCGCGAGAGGCCCCCAGACAGGGCTGTGAACACTACCTTTCCTGCAGTGGATGCCCGCATCAGCAACGTCTGACCTGGAGGCCAGCTGAGATCCCATCACCCTGTACCATGGAGCCAGGGGCTGCTCCTTGGATGAGTCAGCAGCAGGCACATCACCTGGGGCCTGGCACAGGCCAGGTGTATCTCCCAGTTACAAGCTGAGCAGGAGCCCACATCACCTCTGTTTCATCCCTCCCATGCTGCTCAGTTAATGGACCAGTCACTTGGGAGCAAGGGGATAAGGTGCAGGCCCCCAGGAGACACAGACAGAATTTAGGACCAGCTTGCCCTGCTGGTACCCCAGGCTGCCTTGCCCCTCAGAAGGGTGGGGAGACCTCATCCTTGAGCCTGTGTCAGGCAGGACCCTGACACCCCCAGCCAAGAAGCCTCACAAACCCATCTAAAAGGAATGAGAGCAAGGATCAGCCGTCAGGCAAGACATGGCCTTCCCTGGCTGAGGCACATCAGAACGAACCATCCCAGGGTGGCTGAGACGGCAAGTCACAGCATCATACCTCCAGGTGTTGCCTGGCCTCCTGCTGGAGTCTCATTTGATAGAAGAGGCCCAAGGTGTTGCTGTACTCAGAGCCCAGGTCTCAGCCTAGGTTGGGCAGACCCTCGTCTGCAGGGGCAGCCTGCAGCCAGCAGACACTCATGCCAGGCACCCACAGTGATGTGCCCACACATGGGGCCACCCCTGAAGCCACCAATCACTGGCCTCACTTGGCTGCCAAGGGCGTATCAGCCAATGACTCTTGTCCAGGGATGCAGGATGTAGGTGACTGGAGGACATAGCCATCTCCTTCCTATGTGCTGGGCTTGGTGCATGGTCTAGCCCAGGCCTTGGGGTGTCCAGCATCATCTCCCTCAGTGACTGGCCCATGTTGGAGGGGCCTGACCCTCTGGCACCATGACACACATTTGGAGTTTACCATTCATCTGCTCATCGACCTTGACAGGAGCTTGCTTAGGGACAAACTGACAGCCTCTTCCATAGTGAGGGTGCGGGCCACCCCTGTGAAGTCTGATCAAGTAAACCCTTTGAAGTTTCTGTCTTCTGGGTCTCTCACCCTCCCAAGAGTCATCTGTTCTCTGCCTGTGAGAGGTGCCGCTCCTATCCAGGTCCCTGCCATCTACCTCACGACCACGTGCAGGGGATGGGACAGAGGAGGGTGGAAAAAGGCCCCTGGCAGGGTGTGAAAGAGCTTAGCCCACCCTCGAGTGCACCCTGTCTTAGGCCTGCCTCTTGCAGAACAAGCCCACCCATGGTGAAAGAAGGAAAAAAATGGGATTGCCTCCTCCTGACGGCTCTGACTGGTGAGACCTGACAAAGGTGCAGACAGGTCCACTGAGCACTGCAAACTGATGCCCCTGGGAAGAGTCATCTTTGGGGGA
Organism: Hydrochoerus hydrochaeris; assembly: GCA_004027455.1. Taxonomy (NCBI): domain Eukaryota; kingdom Metazoa; phylum Chordata; class Mammalia; order Rodentia; family Hydrochaeridae; genus Hydrochoerus; species Hydrochoerus hydrochaeris. The sequence goes on from PVLA01010592.1 coordinate 13,000, forward strand.
GTAGAGTCCCTGTGTCCTGGCCACCCAGGCCTAACATGGAACCCTCCAAATCTGTGGTTGGATGGCTCTTTGGAGGGGCCTGGGGGCACAAGTACATTTGCTGACTAAGGACTCCCCAGAGGACAGCAGTATACCTGAGACACTTAAGAGTCTGGTCCCTGCTTTGTCACTACCCTGGGCCTCTGTCCTAGTACCTCAAACACCTATTGCTACCTGACTCTGGACCCCAGCCTGCGGTTCCAGCCCCTGAGACACAGGGGGTGTATCCCTCTCCCACTGGCCTGGGCTCCAGGGAAGCACTGGGGAGCAGGACCCCAGCAGGCCATGGAGTGAGGGTCCAGACCTAACCCTTCTGTTCTGGGGACCAAGGATCCTGCCCTGGGCATGAGGGGTAGCAGGGGCTTGGGGAGAGTCAGCCCCATGTACCTCTTCTCTGCACTTAGTGTTGCCCATGGGCCACACCATCCTGAACCATCATGGGTGTTCTGGCCAGATGAGGGACCTCGAGGTCCCTAGAGCATTTTTGATGACAGGCCAGAGGCAGAGAAGACAGCGAGGGGTGTGCCAGTCAGCCCCTTGGGGCACAGCCAGGGCTCCTTCCCCCATGTCTCCCTGAGTGGCCCCACAGGCCTTTGCCACACTGTTCTGGGTCCACCCTGTGGCTCAAACTACAAACCAGGGTTCATTCCAGCGCCTACCCTTCATTCCTTCACCTGCTTGCTCATTGGCTTTACTGGCATTGAGAATGGTCACTAGAGTAGACTGAGGGTAGGGGACAGCAAGGAAAGATCCATGGAGGTGCTGGGAGTGGCCTCGGGGGCCTGGGGAAGCTGGCACAGGGCAGGCCCAGCAGATAGGTTAGGACCTGTGACTCCTTGCATTCACTGGTGGGCATAAGAGATTACCTACCCAAAAGGTAGAAGTCAGCAGGGAAGCCCCATGGTTATCTCCAGCCCTAGAGCCCCCACACCTGGATCTGCAGGAGGAGTCTGAGGCCCAAGTAGGGGCCCCATTATGGGTGTGCACACACCTCCTGTGTCAGCAACTGGGATGCAGAGTGGCCAGCTCTGGGCAGGTGGGGCCAGGCCCTGATGAGCCTGGCTCTGGAAGGCCTCAGTGCCCTGGCTACACCCTGCCAGCATATTGCCAAGGACTTTACAAGGCCCTAGTGGCAGAAAGATTATGACCAGGGTGGACTTGGATTGACAGCTGACTCCCACCTGAGCTCAGCTGCCCAGGACAGCTCTGCGTCTAGCCCAAATCAGGTGGACATTTGTCCAGGGAGCTCTGTGACTGGGATGGTGCAGACAGGTCCCTGTGCATATAGTGGCACCCACACGCCTCACACAGGCACACTGCTCATGCTGTGTCAGTGTGGGGGCACCTGCCCACACATCGTCACTCAGCTCCTGCTGTGTGTTCCCTGCTTCCTGCTGGCCAGGTGGGCCCAGCTACTGCCCAATCACCTGTGCTGCTGGCCTGACCTCCCAGGCCTGGCCCCACCTCTTCAGAGAGGCCCTGCACATTCTCAGGCCTTGCTGTCACCTGGCCTCTGGGCACTGCCTATCCTCTGAGGAGGCCCAATGACCTCAGAGCTTGGATATTCACAGCAGCCCTCAGAAGGATGGTCCTGAGCAGCTGGACTCAGGGTGAGTTCTGGGTAGCATGTGACAGGGTGTCATGAACCATAGACTCACTCCCAGAGATGGTCTCTCAGCAGGTCTCTAAGCCCTCAGTGACCCTGGACCCTGGCTCTCACCTCTCCCTGAACCCTACCCTTTCCCTGGGCCTCTACTTGTTCCCTGAATCCCAGTCCCTGCCTGACCCCACCTCTCTCCCAGGATCCTCATAACTGTCCCTGGGGCTCCTCGCTGTCATAGATCAGGTGGGGAGCCTCAGTCCCTTCCCGAACTCAGGTCCCCCCTCTGATAGGACTCCCCACACCCTCAGCCCTCTGGAGCCTAGCCTGGGGTTCAGTATGCAGGGAGCTATACTATGGGGGCTTTTGGGGCCCAGGCCACTGAGGTGACCAGTGGGCCCCCAGATAGGTGGGTATGAGGACAGCCATGGGTCCAGGGCATAGCTTTCAGCAGTGGGGTCCACAGGCCCAGGTCTGGCTCACTGCTGAGGCCCATGGTTCTGGGCCAGAGTGAAAAAACTGAACCCTCACTGTGCGACTAACCTTACCAGGGAACAGCGTCCCCACAACTCAGGGACCTCACCCTCAAGGCCACTGCCCAGGCCCAGCCCATCTCTGACCTCTCTCTCCCACTTCCTGGACCATAAAGCAGGGCGTTCCACAGAGGCTGTGGAACTGGCACATGCGTGTGAGAGTGTGGGGAGGCAGGAGAGAAGGAGCAGGATGGGGTGCTGGGAAGGACACGGGTAGTACAGGCGGGTAGGATGTTCATCCACTTTCCGCCATCCAGACTGCTAAAGGGGACTTTTTTTTTTTTAAACATTGCTGAGAGTTATTTTTGTTTTATTTTATTTATTTATTTAGGAACCAGGGATCGAACTCATGACCTTGTGCTTGCCAGGCAGGTGCTTATGCCGCTGAGCTAAATTCCTGGCCCTGAAGGGGCCTGTCTTAACCCTAGACACCCCTGCTTTGACCCTCACCTGCTTCTCTTCCTCCCATGGCTGTCTGCTGGGGAGGACAGGAAGTCAGCCAGTCCCTGGGCTCTGGCCACACCCTCTGCAGGCATGACCTGGAGGGTATAAATTCACCTGCTGGAGCTGACAGCCTGAGAACCCACAGCAGCCTGCAGCGGAGCTCAGGGCTCGACAACAAGTGCATCTCCAACCCCCTCCACGGAGCTGAGGGCACAGCTGTCAGACGTGACATAGCAGCTGCTGGGCACCGGCCTGTGGAGGAACATCTGCCAGGTGGAGGGGGAGTCAGGTTGGTCTGGGAGGAGAGGGAGAGGACATTGCTGGAGCTGCAGACCCTGGGGCTTAGAGCCCTGCTGTGGCCAAAGAGGACCATGTCCAGGAGCCACTGACCCCCAGCTTCCAGGTAAGTCCAGTCCAGCATCTTACCTTTCACCTGCACAGGCTCAGGGTGGGGCATCTTGAGGAGGGTGAGGCCTGATGCCAGGGAACCGGTTCTGTGAGGGGCAAGTGGGAGAGAACAGTCCTGAGGTTGGTTCCCCAGACCCTGCCAAGACCACTGCTGCCCTAAGATGTGGTGACATCACATGCCAGGAACTTGGGGCCCTCATGACATCACTGTAATATCACATGACCCACGTGGTCATGAGGACAGTTTAGTAACACCTGAGCCATTTCAGCTAGTAACTTGGGACTGACCGGCAGGTGAGGGTCAGGCCAGGCACAGCCTGGGTCACTGATGGTGTGGCCACCTGGTCTTCATGGGGTCTTGGGCCAGGGCCTTGGAGGTGGAAGATGAGTCACCCCTTACCTACCTGCCTCCAGGTGGATATTGCTTATGGCTCTAGGAGGTGGAGACCTGTCCCAAAGAGGGGCAGCAGACAGGGTCAGGGACCAGGTGGGCCTTGGTCAGAAGGCTCTTCCAGGGCTGCCAGAGAAGTGAAGTAGAGCCTGAAAAAGGAAGGTCCTGGATCCTGTGATCCCATTTCCTTCCCAGCAGCCAGCTGTATAAACCTGATGTGAGGACCAGGGCAGGTGTCTTAGGCTGTACCCCTACTTCTCTGGCTACAGTTGAGGGAGCATTCCCAATACCTGGCCAAACCAGAAACCCACTGGGATCCAAGTTCAAACCTCCCCTATCTGGCCAGGAAGACTGGCCACCCTTCCCTCAGAGCTGCCTTCTCCACTTAGGGCTCTGAGTTGCCCCACACAGCCCATAGGGAACAAGGACTACCATGGGCTACTGTTGACCAAGGTACCCACTGAACCATCAGCAAGAGCCTTGGGCCCATGGCTTCTATACCTATAGCCCTGCAGGGCCTTCCAGGTCTGAGTTATAGGATGCTCAGCCCTGTGGCATGTCGTGGAGGACGGGTTACAGTGTGGGCAGAAGACCTCAGGGGCACAGACAGAAGGAGCTCTGGAGGGGCCCATAGGGGGCAGTGTCCTTCCTGATCTGTGGGGCTGATGCTGGAAAAAATATAAGAGGAAAGAGTGACCTATTGACCTCACCGGAAGGAGCCCTTGGGGTCACTCACAATAATCTCTGCTTGTGCTGCAGCTCAGAGCCATGGCATCAGGCCAGGCAGTGTGGCACACGGCTGTGCTGCCCCCCTGCCGAAGCAGCTCCACAGCCTCCTCCGTGCCTGGGTCCTCCAGCCCAGCTGGCAGCCCCAGGTCCCCCTGCACCCCTGGCTTGGAGCGGGTGGCCTCGCCACTGGAGTGTTCCATCTGCTTCTCAGGCTATGACAACATCTTCAAGACACCCAAGGAACTCTCCTGCACCCATGTCTTCTGCCTAGAGTGCCTGGCCCGGCTGGCAGCTACCCAGCCCACAAGCCACCCTGGTGCAGAGGCTGTGCCCTGCCCATTCTGCCGGCAGCCCACAGCTGTGCCACCTGCTGGGGCCCCTGGGCTTCGTACCAGCCGCCAGTTGCAGGCCAAGCTACCAGCGCATCTGCGGCAGGAGGAACTGGTGTGGCTGGAGGGTACCAAGCTGTACTGCCGCCCACTACCCACCACACCTAGCCAAGAGGTGCCCAGCTTCATGTGCGTGGATGTCGGACTAAGCAAGCCTGCTGAGTCCACGCCACCTGTGCCTGTCCCGGACCCTGCCCCACGCCGGGGCCGCTTGGCCCTCCTAGTCCGCTGTTGGGAGCGCTGTGCAGACTGGCGGCGCCTAGCACTGGTCTCAGTGCTGCTACTGGTGCTTTTCTGTGTGGTGCTGTGGCCTGTGCAGTGCGCCCTCAAAACTGGGAATCTGCGCTGCCTGCCCCAGCAGCATGCAGCCACTGCTGCTACACTGCCTTCTCCCTCCAACCTCTAGCCAACAACTCTGGTCACCTGACACCAGTGGCCAGGCCTACCACTCCCACCCCCGCCCCTTGGGAGTCAGGGCATGGCCACCACTAGATATCAGTCCCAGGACTCCAATGAGGACTTTTGGGACTAGACTCTGATGGGGTGGATAAAGGGCTCTCAAAGGCTCCCAGAACCACAGGCTTCTACAGGCCAGAAACATCACTGACCCCTGAAAGCTGATGGAGAAGGAATCAGAAGATGCCCACGGCTGCCCTGGTCCTCCCCAGTACACTGTGAATTGCCCAGAAGGGAGGGGCTGTCCCCTCCCTCCATGCTGACATTTCAGGGTCTTCCCAGGGTCCTCTAAACAAGGCTAGCCCCTTTCTTTGGGTGGAGTTGCTGAGCTTGTCCTGTGACCCAAGGCCAGGGTACAGAGGCAGGGCAGCCCCATGGCCAGCCCAGTAGAAACCCCCAGCAGTCTCTCCTGCCCTTGTCAAAAACATTTTTAAATAAACTATTTTGTATCCATGTTTGGTGGATCTCATCACCTCGCATGCTCCTTTTCCTGGGTTGTTCAGCCCCTCCCTCTCCAAAAGCTCCCACTTCATCCCATCCAACCTCCATCCAAGGTACCCTACCAGTCACTGGGGAAACAGAGGTTCTGGGGGACTGCTCCACCCTCGGGCTTTGGATAGGCCGGGCAGTTCTGGACTTGGCTGGCACCTAGAACAGTGACACTCTTCCCAAGAGACAAGCAAGCCTCAGCCCCAGATCAGGAGAGACAGGATAAGGGTGAGGCCCAGAACCCAGTGACTCTGAGGGATCCCTTCTCATCTCCACCATGGACACACCCCCAAGAAATCATGGCCCCATGACCCACCAAGACAAAGCCACAGAGTCCATGACCTCTGTAAGAACCAAGGCCTGAGAGTCCCCAAGGCAGATGTGATAAGACTAGGGCCTCAGCTGTCCTGGCCCAGCCTCACAAGGTCCTGAGTGCTGGGCATCTTGCCCACTCACTCTACTGCACTCTGGTTCTGTATCAGCCCCAGGAATCACTAGGCAGGCATGGCCAATACAGTGAGGCTCTTCTAGCTCAGGTAGGTCCTGGATTCCTCATCTCTGACCCCAAGGTACTTCATTTCCAACCAGGAAGGCAAGGAGGGGACTTGGGAACACAGATATATTTAGGGGCCCCTACCCCAAGTCACAGTGAAGACACAGGATTGAGAACACAATGCTTTACTGGAGATGTCACTGTGATGGGGCAGTACCTTCCACACCATGGGCCAGTGACATCACACTCTGTCATCAGTCACACACGAGTCACACCCTCATCACCAGAGGGCTGGGCTTAGGGTCACATCGGCATACCCTAGCACACTCCTTCCACGGCCCTGTCCACAGTGATGGTGACAGGGCCCTGAGCCAACACTGACACAGCAGGTCAGATGCAAAGCCTGTCAGTGACATCACACAATCCCATGTAGGGCAGCTGACTTGTGGCACACACAGGTTCACTGGTGTCACTGGCCATGGCCCTCAGACCTCAGGGAAGAGAGCTGAGGAATGGAACCTGCTGGAGAGTCTGAGGGTACCTGGAGGCCCACAGGCCAGCTCTCCACTCCCAGGGCCCTAATGCCAAGCCCTGCCTGATGGTGTTGCCTGTCCCCAATGTCCAATCTCACACCTGCCTCAAGGGGCCCAGACTGTGCAGCTCCCAGGCTGTGGCCTGGTTTCCTGGGCTCAACCCTGGGGTTCAAATACACAGGTGTTCGTGTTGGGGGAAGGGACTGGAGGTCAACAAGGTGATGTCTGCAAGGCCCTACCCTGCCTGCTCACAGAGGCACAGCCATGCCCTTCGCATGCACCGCTGCAGAGCCAGATTCACAAAGTGGTACTGCACCTCATCCTGAATGCAGCCACCACACTAGCCAGATCATCTTTGGGATGTTGATGTTGTTGATGTCACAATCCAGTCCTGGGGACCAGCAGGCTCAGAGCAGCTAGTGAGTAGGGGTGGGGGCAGTGGGCAAGGCCAGACAGGGACGGAGCTAGATGGGAAGGGTGAGGCCAGGTAGGACAAGTGGGGAAGAAGGGTGGGGCTGAGGTCCATGGAGGGTGGTGTTGGTGGGTGTCTTCTCAGGGGTGTTGCCTCATGATGTACATCCCTGAAGATATTGATCACGATGATGGATGGCCACCCTGTGAGGACAAACCAGGTGGATGGCTGGCCTGTTCACAGGGAGAGACCCAGGTTCTGCTGTTGGCCAGTCAGGAGATCTGACCTTGCCCTGCATCACTTCTGTGTGTGGCCGCTCTTGCAATGAGCCACCGAGAGCCTGCAGGTTAGGGCAGCCCCCACAAGAGTCAGAGGGTGCTGCTGCCCCCAGCCTGGAGCTCTAGCTGGGCAGAGCCTCCCTGAAGTGTACGTGGTGCCCACATGATTCTCCCATGCACAGTGGTGGAGCACAGGGAGGGCATCTGTGCCACCACTGGCATACAGAAGAGGTCTAGCTGCTGCCTGGACAACAGAAACCCATGGGAGATGACCTGCATGGTGCAGCGTGGGGGGCCCCCCTGGAGCCACAGGCGTGGGCCTGGGGTGTTGGCTTGAGAAGGTGGCTAGTCTCCATGAACACTATCCAGAGGCCAGCCTTACTTGTGTCCACTGGATTGAAGGACATGGAAACCATCAAAGCCAGTGGAGTTGAAGAAGCCAGGTTTGCAGGTCTCAGCTCAAGGCCCCCAACCTATGCTTGGGCACTCTGGCCACACTGACCCTTTACCCACCAGACTCACTGCAGCTCCCTCACACAGTAGACCTACACCCATGCTCAGCTGTTTTGCTGTCCTGCGGCTTTGGCCAGGTGCACAAACACTTGTTTTGTGGGGTCAGTGCTTTGTGTCAGCCTTTCTGGCAAACCTGTGCTCCTCAGGGACACGCAGGCCTCTCAGGGCTGCCTCTGTCCCAGTGTCCACAGCCTCCTATACCAGTCAGCAAGGCTGTTTCCTTTACTGTCCAAAGCAACAAGGCTGGGCCAGCTGTAGTACAAAGGGCACTCAAAGCTCCAATGCAGCCTCTTTCCACCTCTCTGGTAGTCTGGGCCATAAGTGTGTTCACTATACACCATGGCCCAGAAGGTGGCCACTGTGGTCTGCACACATGGTGGCAATGGACACTTTGCCTACTCCACAGACTGAGTTACTGAGTTACTCTGAGTTACTCTGAAAGAGATGAGTGTTGACCACCTGCTGTTTCCAGGGCTAAAGGCCGGAGGATAGACCTTTGTGAAGTGGCATAGTGAATGATGGCTCCCACACAGTTCCTGGAGTGTAGGAGGGCCTTAAGGCCAATGCTCAGGCAGGCTGCCCCAGGGACTTCTTCAGCACTGCAGCTACCCCACCAGCCTTCAGTCCTGCTGAGGTCCACATTTTCCTTGCATTCCTTAGGACCTGCTGGAAGGAGCTGCAGGCTCCTATTAGGGTGCTTGAGACATCCTGTCTGAGCCAGGCCAGCAGCATGAATGATGTGCCACCACGCTGCTTCCCTGGCACAGCAGGGATGCTTCAGGTTGGCTTCGGGTATGCTGTCTTCCACATTGTGTACTCTCAGGTCTTGAAAGAGGCAGGTGGCTCAAGGAGCACCCTGCCTCTTTGCCCCTGACCCTGCAGTGAGCAGAGGTGGAGGAGACCTCCTCACACTCCTGGTGGCAGCTGTGTTCCCTGCTCTGCCCGGCCCTAAAGAATGGTGTGTGAAGGAGCCCTGGGCCTTGCCTCCCAGGGAAGGATGTTCTTGTAGTTGTTCTTGAGCTTGTTCTCCAACCACTATACCTCTTGTGCTGCTACAGGAGCTGACATTCTTGGGAGGGGCAGAGGTTTGGCAGGGGCACTGTCCCTCTCCATAGCTCTCAATGCCCAACCCTCTTCCCATGACCCAGTCCAGAGGATAGGACTGGGTTATGACCAGGGCAGCCCTCAAATCCTTCCCAGAAGCCTGCTTGACCTCCCTGTTGGTGTCTGTGGCCTCTTGATGCTGATGGCTGACCCTTCTGGCCTCGTGAGGCTGGGACAGCCCACAGCCCAGGGCAGCTGGCTTACCCTATCCTACGCAGGGTCCTGCTCCAAATCCAGTGTCCTCAGGTCTCCAGCTCCTTCTCCTGGAGGGTTGTATAGCATTCTTATGGGCTCCTGTGGGAAGAAGCTGCTAGGATGCAGGGTTCATGTGGGTGCGCATCTGCTAATGGAGACAGGTCCCTAATTCCTACACCCTGAGGCTCCTCTGTAGTGTCCCACAAGGTCTAGGGGAGTGAAGTGCTTCCCACCTCCCTCATCATACTTGCTACTGGGCTGTGGGGTGGCACACACACCCGTGGCCTGGGCTCACTGCTCCAGCATGGGATTCTGACTTTGAAGCCTGCCCTTCCCAGCCCACTCACACCACCTCCTGTATGGCAGATCATGAAGTGCTTGTGCTTTCCCAGATTCCTGGGTTAGCACTGGGGGAACACAGACCCCGGAGCTGCTCACTCAATCCACCAGGAAGATTCTGGGTTGTCTTTCTCAGCTTGCTTGCTAGACCTGGCCTGGTAAAGCACACATTAGGTGGACAGAGACCCACAGGAAGCAGACATCACAAAGAAACTCACAGACCTTGGCCAGGGCCAAGGCTGTCTCCCTGGCTACCTGAGGAACTGGCTGAAGCAGGACAGGCACTCTGTGGATCAACCATGGTGACCACCAGGTGGCAGCGTGATCCTCAGCAAGGAAGACTTCCCCACCTGGGCTAGCTCTTGGGCAGCTGCAACTTTTTTTTAAAAATATTTTTTCTTTTATTTTTTTAAAATTTAATTCTTTTTTTTTTTTTTTTTTGGTACCGGGGAATAAACTCACGACTGCACACTTGCAAGGCAGATGCTTATGCTGCTGAGCTAAATCCCGAGCCCAGATGTAACTCTTGGGAGTGGGGACACTAAGGTTGAGAAGCTGGCTCACCCCAGGCCACGAGCAAGGAGGGCAGAGGTAGAACTAGGGCATGACCTGCTCTTTACACTCTTACCCCTGCCAGTGGGGCCTCAGGCCTGGAGGAAACAAGGCCAGGTTCAGGAGGGGGAGCTGCAGATATTCCTGAACTAGGAACTGTGGTTTCCCAAGACTATGCCCTGCAGACACAGGTACGCGCGCGCGCGCACACACACACACACACACACACACACACGTGGCCTGGGCTCACTGCTCCAGCATGGGATTCTGGCAGCTCAGAGGGTGCTGGAGCTCTATCTGGCCCACACTGGTGGATCTCAGAGCAGCTTGTGTGATGTTACGCTGTCCCTCAACACAGGTAGTGATGGATATTGTTGCCCTGGGTCTTGTGGCACCTGGAAGGGCAGGAGTGCCTGTGCCTTACTGGATTCCTGGGTCAGCACTGGAGGAATGCAGCCCGGAGCTGCTCACTCTCTCCACATGGGGGGTGGTAGTACCAGGCTCCATGGCCTCCCTTCATGTGGCACCCTCAGCTCTCACAACAGTCTCCATTTTTCCTGAGCAGGGTCCTGGCCCTACAATTCTCCTGCTAGGAAACCTGGGGGCAAGGCCAACCCCTAGGCCAGTACTGGCCTTGGAACCCCAGGCCAACTCTCCTTTGACTCCGCCACCTCCAGACCTCTGCCCAAGAATCCACTGCCAGGGTCAGGCCCTGCCCACCCACAGTGTGCCCTAAGACAGCATTGGTGGGGAGCTCCAGGGAAGAAACCTTGGTCTTTCCAGAATGAAGACTGCCTATCCCATGGATGGCTGCCCACCCCTCCTCGGGCTCAGGAGATGACTGAGAAGGACTAGGCCCTGTTAAAACCTCTTCCCAACTGTCCTCCTGCTCATAGATGTCCTCCTTCCATGTCCAGGGCAGACTTGGGGCCATTGTCCACTCTCCTGGTCTTCCCCTTCCTTCTCACCACACAGCACCCTTCCAAAGGCTCTAGGCAGACCCCCCAGTGGACAGCATCCCTAGGAACTGAGGCACAGGGCCCTACCACCAGAGCTCTCAGGGCAGGCAGTGGGTCCTTGGCTGCCCTCGTTCTACTGAGCCTGTCCCAAGGCCTCATGAGTTTCTTTCTCTTGCCCAGAGGTCACTGTGCCCTTATAGGACAGAATCCTCTAGCATCCAGTGCTCCATGGGAGTATCCTACCCATCTACCTGAAGGCCCTCAGGCAGATGTTGGGTTGAGGTCATTAGGGAGGACAATCTTGCCTCCACATCTATCCCATCCCTGTGGTAGCAGCAATACCAGAGCTCAGAAGCCCATGGGAAGGAGGCAGAGGGTGTGGAGTCCTATGGGTGGACTGGCCCCTAGTGCATCCACCAAAGCCACAGGGAGTGTCCCCTGCCAGGTGCTTACTTCTCGATGCAGTGTGGACACTGCCTGGTGTCAGCCTTCTTCAGACCCCACTCAGAACAAGTGCACGGCCCCAGTTCCACCTCAGCCTTGGCTTTTACCTCTGTAGGAAGAAGCGTTCTTCCAGTGGTCCTGGTAATTTGTTAGACAGGCCTGCTGACCAACACAGGGCTCAGCTTGTCACCACCTCTTTTTGTGGTATTTATCACCTCACTGATATAAGTATTGCATTTATGTTTTTGCCTCCTACCCCAGAATTTAAGCTCCTTGGGAGCAGGGACTGTTCTGTGTGTTGTTGTATCCCAGGGCCAAAAACAGTGCCTGGGGATCAATAAATAAATGTATTTAATAAATAAATTTAAATTCATTAATTGTTTGAGTTAATGAATAAAATGGGAGATGGTGGTATATAGCTGTAATCTCAGCTACTTAGGAGGCTGAGGTAGGATTACTATAAATTTGAGGTGAGCTCAGCCAACTTAGAAAGACCCTGTCTCAAAAAATCAAAAGGGGATACAGCTCAGAGAGCACTCAGGGGTTACTCCTCAGTGCTACAGCAATCCCTAGCACTGTTTGAACAAAAAAGCAAATGGTTTAGGAATGGATGCAGGTGACTAGTGGATGGGTGTAGGAGGCAAGCAGATTGGTGCAGGGTAGGGAGGCCATGCCCAATGCCATCTCTGTTCTGCTGACAGCTGGCAAGGGGAGCCCAGGCTACACCGCCCTTGGAGAGCAACTCCACAAGGCCAGACCTCCCTCACCTTTCTCCCTGGGAGAGTTCCATCTGCAGCTGCCTGGGACACAATCCCAGGCTCCCAGGCTGCACAGGAGCCCATTTCTGAGACCCTACCTGCTCTTTTAGTGACTCTGGTCCCAGCCTGTTCCTCTTTTGGATAGGGATTTCTGGGCTCAGGAATTACTTGCAGTCATGTGGTCAATTCAGAGCCTCTGGGAATGTTGACAAGAGAAATACAAAGCCAGGCATGGGACATATGCCTGTAATTCCAGAAGGCTGAGGCAGGAGGCTATCAAATTTGAGTCCAGTCTGGGCAATTTAGCAAGATGGAGGGCTAGGGATGTAGCTTAGTACTGGAGAAAGAGACAGAGAGAGGGAAGGGATAAGAAAGGGGAAGGAGGGGGAAAGGGAGGGGAAGAGGAAGAGGGGAAGGAGGGCAGGTGGGGAGAGCAGAGGGTGGAGAGGAGTGAGTAATGGGGACGACAGTGGATATACTCCCCTCTCCTTCAGCAGTGACCCAGTGCTGAGCCAGTGCTGACCTTGTGACCATCCCACTACACTCTGTCCCCATGGGAGGCACTTGTCCTGAGTGCCTCCCAGATAGCAGGGGCAGCTGTGGCCAAGGCCCCACAAAGGAACAAATAGGGCACCTATGTGAGGGCCCCCAAGAGCGCTGCCTACCACCCAGGTGGGCCCCACTCCCCCTGTGCAGGCCCCACAGTCCAAGCCCCCAGCCCCTCCCCATGGCAGTGGCTAAGGTCTCTGATAAGGAAATCAGGCCATTTCTGTTAAAGGGCAAGTGGATTCCGGAGCTACAATCCTGCCTGCAATCAAGCCAGGCCCTCAGCTCCCCTGGACCAGACTCCTTGAAGGTCTGTGTCCAGTACCTATGCTGGGCTAAGTGTAAATGAGTGGAAGTTCAACAAAAACAACACTGCAGGGCCTTCACATGGTCTACCAAGCAGCTGGGTGAGGTGAGGGTAGTGCAGGGCAGGCAGGGACACCTGGGCACAGCCCTCTGGTTGTGCTGTCCAGTCCTCTCACTTGACATCCCCAACCCTGCGGAGACTCCCTTGCAACCCTCAGACCAGGTCTTGCCTCTCAGGGCCATGCGCCCCTACACTGCACCCCACTGGTGCCTCCTGTACTGGACACCAGTGTGTGTGGCTTCCTTTTGAGGGGTTCTTACACCCCCTGTACCTAGCAGGGCCTGACCACCTCTACATGGTTCACTGTTCCCAACCTGCTCCAAAGCCAAGGCTACTTCAGCCTCTGCCTGATCCCTCAGTTCCTGTCATGAGGGTACCTACTGCCTCTGCACCCTTACGGGGCTCTGCTACTCATTCTGACCACCAGACCCTGGCCTGGCAAGGAAGTGAAGTTAATACGGGCCAGGGATTTAGCTCAGTGGCATAAGCACCTGCCTGGTAAGCGTGAGGTCCTGAGTTTGAGCCCTGGTACCACCAAAAAAAAAAAAAAAAAAGAAGAAGACGCTAATACAGCAAATGCTACAGAAGCACAAGGTCTCTGGGTCTGGACTTTGGGAGGCTTTTTGCTTTCTTTGGAGAGGAGGACTCCTCTTTCACTAATAGAAGTAAAACACACACATACACACACACACACACAATCTTTGAATCTTTAAATCCACAAGTCCCTCTCTTTCTCAGCTCCTGAGACGAGTGGCCTCTTGCCAATGGTCACCCATAATCCCATCAGGGCTCCCTGGCAAGCTCTCCCAGAAGTCAGAAGTGCCAACAGTTGCTTCCCACCAGGGTCCCCATCCTGTGCTCACATGGAGACTGCTCCATGTGCAAACTCACGCACTGCAGCCTTGCTGTCCCAAGGCCACTTGGAGTAAACTCTGCATCCCATCACGTCTCTCCAATGCAGGCCCGGTCTTCCAATCAGGGCCTCTTGGGGAACTTGAAGCCTGTGCCCTCATATGGAGCTAAACAAAAGGCTCCAAGCTCCAAGCTGGCAGCTGGCATGCAAGAACAGACACAGCCTCTCTGTGTTTACAGACTTTATTTCATGGTGTTTGACAGACACATACTGGAGTTAGTAACAAAACACCATTCGGCTCCCCCCTGCCTCCCTCTTCCCTAGTAGGGGGGCCAGACTGCCACCCCACAAAAAGCCTTCAAAGGCCTTGCACAGCTTGCATGGAGGGTGGGGATGGCAGGATGGATGATGCAGTTTAAGGCATTTCTAGCTCCACCACCATCTCTGCCATACCTACACCTTCCCTTTGGCCCTGGTCAGGCACCAGGCTATCCCTGGTCACTCTCAGATGAGCACAGCCACCCTTCACGGTGGACCCGGTCAACAACTTGTACTGCTCTGGGGCCAGGACAGAAGGACAAAAGGTGTGAGCCTTGTGCATCAAATGAGACCAGTGTCTAGAGAACATGGTTGCTGGTCAGGGCACCCCTGAGGGAAGGAGGCTGGCTGTCCATGAAGCAGGCCGCATCATACAATGGTTCACTCCCTCAGGAGCTCCTCATTGGACATCGAGTGTGGCAATAAGGGATATATCCAGGGTGGACAGGCAGGGCCAGTGAGGGTGCCCTAAGTGGGCCTGGCCCTGGTCTCTGTCCCCCAGCACCCTGGAGCTAGCAGACACACTTGGGGATATGGGGCAGGGGCCTAAATGTAACATTGTTTCTAGGTCACAGCATTGGCACAGAGGGGCTTGGGATCCAGGCAAGCCCAGGTGAGGCTCACGTACAGCACATACAGGCAAGAGGAGTGTAAGTGGTAACTAGGAGGCCCTGGGACTTGCTCAGAGGAAGGCCCCTGCTCTGGAACAGGGACCCCATCCAACAGAACACAGTTGACAAGAGCGGGGACACAAAGGACTGACACAGGCGGACATGCTGGGAACACATGGTGCAAGGAGCTGCAGTGTGCTGCCCTGAGGCAGAAGAGCGAGTCCTGAGGCTTCCGAGTGCCCCTGTGGGTCCCTGGGCATCGTATGTCTCTGCAGCACAGCTGCCTGGACAGAAGGGAGGCCAGGTCAGCAGTCCCTCTGGCCAACACACAGGCAACAAAATCATATTGAAAAGCAACAAGTTTACAAAAATAGAAAATAATTACAGCAGGGTGGGTGGGGTCTTGGGTGCTGGTCAGGGAGCAGGGCAGGGCCGCAGCTCTGGCCTGGTGACTGCATCTTCCAGCAGGTGCAGTGGGCGCCCGTTCACCACTACATCCCGTAGGCAGCCCACGAAGCCTGTGCTGTAGGCCTTGGGCAGGGCCTGGCCCACAGGCAGCTTCTGAAGGCCCCCTGTAGGGCAGACAAAGGAAAGTCACTCAGCTGCAACTTGGCACCATAGCGGGCAGAGGGCCCAGGGGTGCTTGGGAACAGTAACCGACAGATGTGCCCACTCATGCACTCCCTCTCCTGGCCTGAAGGCCACAGCCCTGTCCTGGCTGCTCACTGCTGTTCTGATGGGCTGACTCAAGACTGAATCTGTCTCCAACATTCTGACACTGCTGTTCCCATTCCCTGGCCTCCCCCAACCACTCACCAAGCCACAGGGCTCCGTCTGTGTCCAGTTGTGTGGAGCCCAGCGGAGAGGAGCCAGTCACAGGGGCTTCATTGCCCACCTGAAGGGACCCTTCCCTCTGCTCCCTGAGGGTACAAGATGATCAGTGTCCTGCCTCCCCAACCATCTGAGCCCCACATCTCTGTCCCATACTGTGCATGTGCTACATCCTGGAGACCACACCTGGAGTCACTGCCAGGGGCCAGGATGGCAGCATAAGTCCCCTGCCATAAATGCTTCCCTCACACCTTCTTGTCCTTCCCTCTTTCCTTGCACTGTTAGTGACCCTCAGGCAGGCAGTGGTAACCACAAGTGACCAGACATAACTGGGTTGGGTGAGTTAAGGCGCTACCCCTGGTCCCTGGGGTGAGCCGCTCACCTGTGAGCCCTGACTCGAAGCCAGTGATTGGTGTTGACCTTCACAGTGGAGCGCAGCACCACAGGCTGGGAGCCCAGGTCATAGCTTAGCTGCAGGTGCCCATCCACAATGGCCAGAGCCACATAGTCCGCACGCTCTGTGGCCTTGCCACTCCACAGTACCAGCCCCTGAGTGGCTTCAGTGCGCAGGCTCAGCTCGAAGTGGTTGCTCTGCAGGGCCTTCTCACTGTGGGGGAAGAAGGGTGTGTCAGGCCCTCAGGAAGGCAGCAGGGGATGGGGGTGGGGAGGCAGGAGGGCTGAAGCTGTTGATGGGATTCAGGGTAGCTGCATGGGCAAGGGCAGCAGCAGTGGGGCAGGGGAGAGGCAGATGGATGGAGGAACAGAATGGCAGAGAAATGGAGAGAGATGAAGACAACAAGCAGGCACATAGTAGGGTGAGGGCCAGCTGGGGTCTCAGGCACTGCCAGCGCTCACCTGTGAAAGGCCCCAGAATCTGGAGCTTCCGGGCTTAGAAGCAGGAAGAGAGGGAAGCAGTGAGGAGGGCAGATAGGCTGAAGTCCCCTTTTCAATACTGGCAAGCATACGCTGAGCCATGCACAACCTGGCTACCGCTGACCCATACCCCAGAGAGCCTTGACAATGACATGTGTGCAACGAGTGTGTGCAAACATAGCTGGTAGGCGCTTCCCGGCAGGATACAGAGAAGACGGGGTGAGGCATGGTGACACAGATGGAGACACAGAGCTCATCTGCCAGGGAGCAGCCCTGGTTGTCCAGCACACATGCGTTTGTGCATATGTACAGACACACAAGAATACACACATGTACAGGCTCATACATCTTACACACACCTCTGTTCACATGGAACACGTGGGCATGTGCATACATGTGCTTTGAACGTTCATGGCAGATAAGTACACAAGTTTGCACATGGAAACCTGCACATAAATACACAGCATTTATGGGGGTCATCAGGGTGGGTGATGCAAACAGCCTCTGGCATGGGTCCTGGGAGGGTGAGGTCCCCCACTTCCAAGGTGAGGACTGAGCCTCACACAGTCCAAACAGGCCCAACACCCATCCTCCATCCAGAATGGGAAGCTCTGCTCTTGGGGGAGCTCAGGACAGTGCAGACAGACAGGCAAGGGGGCATATGATGAACACAAGAGCATGGTATGTGTGGTGTCACAGAGGCTACTTACATTGGGATCTCATTGGCCAGTTCGCTTGGAAACAAAGAGACAGAGACAATGAGAAGGAAGTAGGGCAGATGCTGGGCCTGGCCTCTTGGCACAGACCCAGTGGGTGTGTGTCGGCATGGTGTCCTACTCTGTCCTGCTGGCGTGCACAGACAGACAAGACTAGACAGACAGCAGAAGGTGGAGGGGTGCCTGGTTCCCACAGGTACATTACCTTTCCGTCACAGCATTGAGGTACTCGATGTAGGTCTGCCCACCAAAGGCCAATGTGTCCAGGTCGCCTGCCGACTTTTCAACCAGCCCTGAGAGACAGGCAGTTACACGGGCCCCAGGCAATCCTGGGGCCTTGTCTGGCCTCAGCCAGACAAGGTAAGCTGCCAGAGCTTACCTTTCTCACAGTGCAGCCCTGAGAAGCCCAAGGGACACAGGCACTCATAGGTGGCTTCCCGGGGGAGACATGAGGCTCCATTAAGACAGGGATGGCCTGAGGCTTGGGTGCAAGGGTGGTCTGCAAAGGATGAGATGCCCACTGCCCGCAGCACATGTTCCTGGGTCAGCAACTGGCGGCCTCCCAGGGAAACCTGTAAGGTACAGGGATAAGGGCCTTAGTCACCTAAGACAAGACCCTCACCAGAGGTCCTTCATGTACCCCTACCCTATCCCTCATACCAGCTGGATGGCACCATCAAAGCCAGAGGACACTGCAGCTGCCCGGGCCAACCTACTGAAATCAGGGGCGCCCCCCACATAGAGTGGCTCCTTCAGGTTGAGCACGGTGTGTGGCACCTGTAGGAGACACTGAGTGAGGGGCTGTGTGGGGCCCAGAGGGCAGGGAAAGGCCAAGTACATGCCAGGGTGCCCAGAGCCGGACCCCAATCCCTAGGTGGCAGCGTCAGTCACAGAGAGATGGAGACACAGGAGTCAGTGGGAAGGAGCTACTCTAAGGTGGGTGAGAAGACAATGGCAGGGTAAGAGGTAGACAGTACCTTGCGGGATTTCTGACATCCGGAGAGCGGGTGGGGGTGCAGAGCAAGAGCCAGAGAGCAGTGAGGGCAGAGAGAAAACAGATGGAGGCCCAGGACAGACAAGAAAAAACAGTATCGTGAGAGCCAGCTATGGGGTACTCCCCGGATGGAGGAAGGGGTGCCAGGCAGGGTGGGTGGAGGCCACAGACCCTTACTCCTAGACACTCACCGGAGATTCCCCCAGCACGCGGGGCCTATCGCCCACACGCATTGCACCCTTGCGGCCATTTCGCTCCAGTGAGACCTTTGTCCAGGTGTCCATGGCGACTGGCTCCTTGCTCCTGTGGGAATAGCACTGTGAGCTGGCTCTGCTGGCCCAGGGCAGTGACAACAACATGTGCCCTTAGTCACACCTCCACCAGCATCTGTAGCCTGCCCACGCCTGCCCACCTGATGACTGCAGCTCCCTTGCCCAGGTCATAACGGAATTCCAGATGCCAGTCATGCAGGGCCAGAGACACGAAGTCCCCTCTGCCGTCCGTCTTCTGCCCATTGTAGAGGAGCAAGCCACTAGGGCCACGGGCCAGGAACACAACCTCCAGGGCCATCTTCTCTCTGGGGTCACATGGGGTTGTGGGGGTGTCCCTGTCCCCTCCCCAACAGGTTCAGTGTAGTTCGTTCTTCTGCCAAGCCCTTCCCCCCGCACCTACTGACCCCAGGTCTCTTTCAAAGGTGTGCAGGCCTCTCAGCTCCAGGTAGGAGAAGCCGCTGAAATCTGCCATGAAGGGCTGGGAGCCACGGTCCCTTGCCAAGTCTACGGAGAGCCAGATTGGGGGGATGTCTCAGGGATGCTGGTGCTGACCCCTGGGTTCTCCTGCACCCCCACTGCCCTACAGCCTTGTATCCTATATCCAATTGAAGTCTGGTACCAGTCTAAGTCCCCGCTCCCATGAGACTGAAAAACTGAATCACAACACAACCCAAACATTTGACCCTAATGCCTCACACTTCCCTGAGCCACTACCTGTCTGGCAGAGGGTACCCCCATGCCCAAGGGGGCATTCGCACTTATGCCCTCCCTCGGGTAGTACACGGCAAGGGGCCGCTCCATGGCAGGGGTTTGGCTGGCAGGGGTTCTTCTCACTGGCACAGGTCAGACCTGAAGGGAGAATGACAGAGGTCCCATGAGGTATAAGACCCTGATGAGACACCAGGTTTTAACTCCTAGCACCTGGCCCAATCCCTCTCTCACCAAAGCGGCCAGGTGGGCACTGACAGTGGAACATGCCATCCTCAAGTGCCCGGCATGACACCCCACTGCTGCAAGGGTTGGGCATGCAGGGGTCCTCCCCACACTCGCCCACACCAGAGCTCTGGGTCGAAGCTCCTTGCCAGCTGCCCAGCTCCAGCCGCTGGTTGTTGATGTCCAGCAGGCGGATGCAGCCCTTCAGGCCGACTGCAACAGAGGTCCGCTCAAGCACCCTGGCATGAGAACAGGATCAGGGGGCAGAGGAAAAGGCCAAAGGTGCCCTCTCTCACAGCCCACTGTAACCCTGAGTGTCCCGAGAGCTGGGGTCAGGTCCATCCCCATTTCCAGATGCTTACAAGGTGGCCAGGACCATAAACAACGAAGTGAGAAGCTGGGGTTGAGGGTTAATGGTCAAGACTGAAGATCAGGATCAGCAGAACTGGGAGACCATCACAAATAGGACAGGGGCAGGACAGGTCATGGCTTGGGGTCCAGGTTGGGATCACAGTCACCACCTACACCCACCCAATCCTATTAGCATGCACAGGGTAGCTTGGGTCACAGAACCAGAGGTCAGCATGAAGGTGGAGGTCAACATAAACACTGGGGCCTGGGCCACTCCATCCTACTCCTGCTTACACAGCAGCCTGGTCCTCTGGGATGCCACCCACAAAAAGGTCTGTGTCCAGGTTAAGGCCATCCGTGCCACTAGGGCTCTCGCCCACAACAGGGCTCTCACCATCCACAGACAGTGTGCCCTGGCGCCAATGCCTTGACAGTTCTAGGCGGTGCCACCGGCCCAGTTTCACAGGCACGGAGCTGGTCAACACTGCTGGCCCAGAACCTGTGTCAAACCTAGGGCAGGAGGAAGGACTCAGGAGATAACCTGGCTCACCCTACCAGTTTTCCCGTTTTACCAGGACTGGCCTGGCCCACCCCAAACTGTAGGTGATGTGGTCCTGCCATACCCTGGCTCCACCCCACAAGCTAAGAAGATGCTGCCTAGCCCACCCTGCCCAACCCATCCCTTTGAGCTAGCAGACCCCCCCCACCCAATGGTTCTGCCTACACTGTCCCCACCCCCATAAAGCAGTGGACCCCTACTCAGCACACCTGAGCTGCACCCGCCCACCCTGTAGAGTCAGCGCCAGGAAGTCTTTGCCATGGTTGTTCCCATTGTAGAGCAGGAGCCCCTGCAGTTCCAGTGTTCGGAATTCTAGCGCCAGGCGCAGTGTGTGGTAGGCACGGAGGGTGGGGAAGGCCAGGAAGGAGTGGCCCCCAAAGGCAGGCAGAGAGGGGCGTAATACTGCGGGGGCAGGGAGGCTGGCTAGAAGGGGGCACTCTATGGCTCCTCAGCCCAGGTGCCCCCTCTAACCCTGCATGCCTGTTCCCCGCACTGCCCACTCTCACCCTCCTCGCAGATGGTGCCACCCCTGCCCACTGGGCAGCTGCAAGTGAAGCCTTGGCCAGAGTCCTGGTCCCGGCACGTGCCCCCATGGAGGCAGGGCTGGGAGGCACAGGGCCTCAGAGGCTGTTGGGGGTCTGGGGGAACGGGCCGGTGTTCTGCCATGCGGCTGGGGAGCGTGGTGAGAGGCCGGCGTGTGGTGGGGGATGCTGTGGTCTTGCCAGTAGGTTGGCTGGTGTGACTGGGATAGGCCCGAGGGGTCACAGCAGAGGGCAGCTGGCCTGCGGTGGTGGCTCTGGCTGTGGCCACTGCAGCCGTGGCTCCCGTAGCGGCTCCTGTGAAGAAGGCTGGAAACCAGTCTGTGGGGTGTGCAGCTGTCAGGGCCTGCAGGGGCAGGACACAGGGAAAGGGGACCAACCCATCCTTCTCAGGGTGCTCACCAAAGTCCATGAATCGAACATGTTCCTGCAGAGGCCTCCTCACCACTAAGGTCCGGCGTCTGGATGCCTGGATTTGCCGGAGGAGGGCCTGGCCCACATCAGCAGCCCTGAAGGCCGTGGCTGAGGCAGAAAGGATACTGAGCTCAGCCTGGCCCCTGCAGCCTCCACCCATGGTCTTCTAGGAGGGCCCTGGTCTGGGGGACTCACTGGGGTCAAAGTGTACATCCACAATAGCTCGGACCAATCTGCCAGGCCCCAGGTCCCGCAAACGGACACTCCGGAAGTCCTTCTTGACATCTGAGTTTCGGAACAGGTCATCCAGCTGCCGGTAGGGAAATAGTGAGGATGTGGGGCATTGCCTCAAACCTGCTGCCCCTGGCCCTGGGCCATCAGGTACTCTGTCTTGGCACTCCTATGGGTCTGCCCAAGGAGCTGCCTCACACTTACCGAGTTCTCAATGCTCCTGGCAGTTTCCCCAAACAGCTCTGACTTGGGGTCAGCCATCTCAGGCGTGTAGAACAGCTCCTGCCCCTCGACCCCCTCCAGCTCCAGTATGCCCTGGAACGCCTTGGTGGCTGCGGGGGAGGGGCAGTGAGGCCCTGTTGGGCACCCATCTGGCCTCCTGGGCCAGTCATGGGCACAGGCACCCACAGCACGCCACTTGGGGCACAAGGGCAGGTGGATGTTAGTCAGATGGTCATGAGGTTAGTGGGGACCCCAGGGCAGGGTTGGCGTCAGTTACCAGGTGAACTCTTCGGAGAAGGTGCCCCAGGTTGGCTTGCAAGGAGAGAGACGGTTAGGCAAGGGTCCTGGCCCGCACATGTGTTTGGGGGCTTAGACCACACGTGTGTATGTGTGTGTGTGTACTGAATCCCCACACGCATGTGCCAATGCCACGAGATTACGAACCTAGTACCGACCTGCTGCTGGGGGGTGAGGACAGTGCCCTGTGTGTCCAGGTTGTTCCTCAAGCCTCATCTTGCCCCCACTGCCCACTTACCAGGGCAGTTGGAGCTCTCGGCATCCAGTGAGGGTGTCTTGCCATCTGAACAGCAGCCCAAAGGAGAGTTGTAGCAGGAAGCCCTCTCGACGGGTGGCCCAGGAGTCACAATGCTGTTGCCCATGGGGAGCTCAAGTCCTGGGGAGGTATCACAGGAGCTCAGTCCCAGTGGCAACTTCTCTGGACTCTGCTCCTATGTTCCGGAACTCATCCCCATTCACCCTGACCTGCACCCCTGATCCCAAACTGCTGCTCTGGACTTGCTTCCAGGACCCCGAACCCCTGCTTACCCCCAGAGCCTCCCCCACTGGCCTCCTGGTCTCCGCTGAGCTCCTCATCACCACTCCCATCGGCGCTGCCAGATTCACCAAAGGCCGATGTGGCGAGGCTGGCAGTGGTGGAGGCAGCTATGGGGGGCATGGTTAGCACAGGCCTTGCCGTGGGCCTGGGGATGCTGGATGTGGTCCAGGGTCTTAATGTGGATAGAGGAGTAGCCTGGCTGCGAGGAACACTGCTGGGTGCCAGGAGAAGGGTGCTGGAGGGGGACGGTAGCGCCTCATTCATGACATGCTCCAGGGTGGTCATGGATGCAGATGTCGAATGCACGCCAAGAGCAACAGCATCTACAAGGAGAGGGCAGTTGGGGACTGGAGTCGGGGTAGGGGGGCCTTCCTGGTCAGTTCTGGGTGGTGGCTCACAGACTGTACCCTGGCATGGGCCAAGACTCTGGGTGAAGATGTCCAGGCCTTGGCGGCAGGCAATAGTCTTCAGTTGGCACTCGTTGCCATATGTGATGCCATCTGACCCACAGACCTGGGGCACAGGATGGGAATGCTCAGGCTAGTCCTCTATCACCCAACCACCCTCCACATGCTTCAACCTCACCTTAGTGGCACTGGCCTCTGGGCATGTGAGGGCTGGGCAGGCACAGCGGGCAGAACCAGCTTCTTCCACGCAGGAAGCTCCAAACTCACACTGCATTTCCACACAGGTCTTGGGCATCAAGGAGCCTGGAGCAAATGCAGGAGAGCCCCAGTTCATGCTGTCCACCACACAAGAGCCCCATGTCACCACTGGCCTTGCCCTCACCTGCTTCACAACCAGCAGGGCCCAGAGTTTGGCCCTCTGGACACTGCCCACACTTGGGTCCAGCCACTCCTGGCTTGCAGGCACACAGTCCAGTCATCTGCTCACAGTCGTCCCGCACGGCACCCTGGGGGTCACAGCTGCAGGCTAGGAGAGAGGGAGAAGCCCAATGTCTCCACCTGTGTATGCTTCCCACTTGCTTCAGAGCCCCAGTGGGCAGAGGCCAGGCCAGTTGGGGCCATCACTCACGAGTGCAGCCACTCAGATTGTCAGTAACAATGCCACGGAAGTTCCAGAAGCCAGGTTCACAGCGGTCACACTTAAGGCCTCCCACACCTGGTCGGCAGGAGCACTGCCCTGTGACTGGGTCACAGGTGCCACTGTAGGAGCCATGTAGGTTGCACTGGCAAGTGCCTGCAAGAAGAGGCAATAGATGTCACATGACTGCCTAGCTCCACCAGGTCAGGGCTCAGGGTTGGCTTGGTACTCACTAGGGCAGCCAGCCAGGCCCACACCCCTGGCAGCAGTGACATTGTCCTGGCAGCAGCCATAGGGGGTCTGGGCACAGTGTGAGAGAACCATGGGTGGCAGCGGTGCCAACGTGGGACCTGTGGGAAGGCACAAGATTCAGATTTCATGCAGTGCTGGACATACACCCTGGACCTGGTCACTCTGCCTCAAACTTCCCATATCATCACCACTCAGCCTTCTTGACCCCAACCCCCACTAGGGCCTGGGGATCTGAGCTAGTGTCACCACATCAAATACAATGACATATTAGTGAACGTAGGGCCCAGAACACACAAAAAACACAGAGGCCACTTACACAAAGAATAGTCCAAAATCAGTCACACAGCCCTAAAAATATACAACTAAAGCCACACATACACATACACATACAGATAAATGTCTTTGCAAACTAGCATACATATACATGGAGATGTGTGTATGAGAGGGACAGAAAAATACAATGAATATTTTCTAAAAAAAAATTATTACAGGGTCAGGGATTTAGCTCAATGGCATAAGTGCCTTCTTGGCAAGCGCAAGGTCATGAGTTCAATCCCTGGTACAAAAAAAAATTATTACAATAAGACTGCCATTAATTTCCCTCACAATAGTCTCCCTCGCTTCAAATATATATATATATATATATGTACCAGAAATCAAACTCTGAGTCAGGGATTTAGCTCATCCGCATAAGTGACTGCTTGGCAAGTGTAAGATGAAGTTGTGAGTTTGATCCCTGGCACCAAAAAATAAAAAATCGAACTCAGGACCTTGTATCTGCCAGATGACAGGTGCTGTGCTGTTGAGTTACATCCCTGGTCTGTCTGTCTGTCTGTCTTTCTTTCTTTCTTTCTTTCTTTCTTTCTTTCTTTCTTTCTTTCTTTCTTTCTTTCTTTCTTTCTTGGTAGCTTCAAATAATCTTATCTCACTGTTCCAGCCACTTTCTGAAGCAGTTTTAGAAGTCTTCTTTTGTAAGTTATCTTTAGTCATGCTGTCCTGGCTGCCTTGATTTCGTGAACTGATTCAAAGTGTTTACCTTTCATAGTCATTTAGACATGGTCTATGAATAAGATGAGAGCACACTGTCACATTTTTATAAGCCTGGCTTTCCAGTAGATAGCACTTGGTAGCAGGATTCTTTCTTTCTTTTTATTTATTTATTTGTTTATTTTTGTCTTGTTGAGACAGGGTCTTGCTATGCCATTCAGGCTGTTTGAGCTCACTTTGGAGCCCAACATGATCTTGGCTGCACAATGATCCTCCTGCCTCAGCCTCCCAAATGCTGGGATTACAGGTGTGTACCACCACCTCTAGCTTCTCATTGTATTTTTAATCACACCTTACAAAGATCATTCGCAAAGTAGGATTTCCAAAATTGCTTCAGAAAGAGACAAGAACAATAGTGTAAGTGTGTTCTAAGCAAGGGGGAATATTTTGAGGGAGATTCATGGCAATGTGTCTTCTATTGTAATTTTCTTTTTTTTTTGGTCTTTTTGAGACAGGGTCTTTTATACAGTTCAGGCTGGCCTTGGGCTCACTTTGTAGCCCAGGCTGGTCTCAAACTTGCCATGATCTGCCTGCCTCAGCCTTCCAAGTGCTGGGATTACAGGAGTATGCCACCGTGCCCAGCTCTGTGATGAATTTTTAAAATGTAAATATTCACTCTATAGTTTGATCATACATTGTACATGCTCATTCATGCATGAACCTCGTAAACCATACATAGTTATATATGTATCTGTGAAGTCATGCATCTGTGTACATGCACAAGCACATTCATGAAAAACTTGTGTGTGCAAACTTATAGTAGATGTGACACGTGTCATTCTCTGCCCACAAGCACCCAAAAGATATGTTCCTGGCTGTTTCACCAAGGGCTGGCCTCGCACATGGTAACATCTGCTGCATACTACAACTACACAATGTGGAACATAACCAACAATGCACAGCTAATGCAACACGTGTCCACAAGCCCAGGAGAGCACACACGCACACTCACACACGCACAGGCACTACACAGATGCATGAGCACATCCCCAGGTGCTCCCAGTAGAGGGCCCACTCACTGCGGCAGGGCCCCTGAGCGGCGACGTACAGTTCTTGTTGTGATTCACACCTGGCCTTCTTCAGGTCACACTCAGTGCCATAGGTAACCCCATCTGAGCCGCACACCTGGAGGGGGTAAGGGTCAGTGTGGCAGCCCCAGTGCTTTCCCCAATGCCCACTAAGAGCTTAGTGTGGGAGTGCTCACCGGGCTCCTCAGGACACTCTGACAGCTGAAGTCACAGACACATGGCCCATCCTCTGAGTCCTCATCCCAGATGCCACCACGCTGGTGGCACAGGTCCCGCTCGCACTCGCCTTCTTCCCCAGAGCCAGAGCCTCCTGAGCCACATTCAGCTGCAGAAAAGAGAACTGAGTCACCCTGGGTCTCCTTCTTGGAGCCTGGTGCCCGGCAGCTCACACTAGCTGCCACCAAGCTTACCTTGCTCGCAGGGTCCTGCCTGGGCTTCTTCGATTTTTATCTGCTGCCGGCAGGCAGCTTCCCGCAGCTCACATGCACTGGGGTAGGTGATACCGTCGCTGCCGCACACGGGGCCTGGCGGGGGGCGCTCACACCGAGGACACACACACTGCCCAGCTGAGCACACTGCCCCAAAGGCACATATTGTATCCTCACAGGTCTCTGTGGAGACAGAGCCAGGCAGGTTCAGCAGACTTTGGCTGGTGAGTCCTGGGACCCTGGCCCGCCAGGCCCCTGTGTCCCCACTCACGGCAGGGTCCAGCTGAGATCACATGCAGATCTATCTGCTGTGTACAGGCGTGGACATGAAGCTCACATTCGCTGGCATATGTGTGCCCATCAGAACCACACACAGGCTGGGTTGAGGCCACACACTCAGAGGGGCACACACAGCGCCCGGTCTCGGCCTCACACAGGGCTCCAAAACGGCACTGCCCACACTGGTCTGTGGACGGGACTCAATCACCATGCTGGTCAGAAACCCTATCCTACCCACCAGGCCCACCTGCCCACCACTGACCACAGGGACCGCGGCGGGTTATCAGGATCTCCTGCCCCAGGGCACAGGCCATGGCCTCCAGCTCGCACATGCTGCCATACGTGATGCCATCGCTGCCACACACGGGGTCGTAGGCACCTGTGCACACTTGCTGGCACTCACATACAGCCTTCCCATTCTTTACAGCACACGTCGCCCCGAATGCACACTGCACCTCATGGCATGGGGATGGGGCCTGGGCTGGGGAGGACATAGCACTCAGCCCACCTGCCCGTCCCCTCAGCTGTGGCCAAAGCTCCAGCCCCACGCAGCATCCCTCTCCCAGGGTGGGGATGGTAGAGGAAGAGCCAGATGCACAGGACACAGCAGAGAAAGGGACAGACACAGGACAGAGGTGGACAGGACACAGGAGCCTCCTGACTGCCCACAGCAGGGCACTGATCCCTGACCACCAGCAGCCCCAGGACACCCATGCACGAGGGGCCCCCATCTTCAGGATGGGAGGAGTCTGCACCCCAGAGTCACCCCCAGGACTACACAGGGGAGAAGGTGTCTGTCCACTTGCTCTGAGGACTACAAGGCCAGGCAGCAGCGAGCCACCCCCCCCAGCCACGCCGGGGGCAGACCTCAGGCTGTGGGTTCCTGGCGGGCAGGCGCGGCACCTCATCCTGCCAGCAGGTCAGGCTGGAAGACACAAGAGGCGAAGCAGAGAGGAAAGGACCAGAGAAGACAGATGCAGAAAGAGAGACCAGAAAGATGGACAGAGCACTGATCAAGTCAGACAGAGGCAGGCAAGGCCATAGCAGCCTTGACCCCCACAGGACACGCCTACCACTGCCTGGCTGCCTCCACCCTCCACTGGCCCTTCAGGTCCCAATGGAGATGCTTGCTAAGGGAGCTGGTGGCTGTGTCCCAGGCATGTGAGAATTCCAGTGCCACATCCACTCCTGCCCGCCCAGGCTGTCTGTGCCTTCGTGCAGTGAGGACTGATGGACAGGTGGATCAGAGGTTTGCAGTGACCAGCATGGGCAAGCACAGGCCTACATCTGTCCCACCCCCCTAGAGGTCCTAGGCACTGTCACATCCTCCCATCACCCAGAGCGACCGCCCTGGCCCAGGTCCCAGGAGGTGTAAAATGAGGGATGAAGATGGTATGTGATGTCAGGCAAGGGTCGACGCTTGACCAGTGGGTCTGGTCTGGCCCCAGAGTGCTCACCACACAGGCCCTGGTGCTTGAGGGGTATAGCACGCTGCTGCCGACACTCAGCCTGCTGGCGCCAACAGTCATTGTCATATGTATGCCCATCCTGGGCACACACAGGCTTGTAGGCCCCATCACAGGTGACACGGTCACAGGTGCAGTGGGGATGGCCACGGCGAGACAGGCACACGGCACTGAACTGGCAAGCCTCAAGGCACTGGTCTGTGGGGACCCAAAGAGATCAGAGAGAATCAGCCCCACACCAGTAGCAGCAGGAACCTGTGGGTACACAGGTAGTGGTAAGGATATGTCACACAGGGGTGAGCGGTCACCCACACACAGCAGGGTATCTGGGAGCCACGCACCTCGAGGCTGACACTGGCCAGAGCGCACTTTCTGGAGGAGCAGGCCCCGGACCGCCCCAGTGCGGCCCATGATGCAATCATTTTCGTAAGTGACCCCGTCGTCCCCGCAGACGGGTGAGTGCTGGGGAGGGCAGCTGTCTGGCCGCAGAAACATCTCTGGGCGCCGTGTGCGTGGGTTGACACGACAGATGTGGTTCAAGTCAGTGAAGGCTCCCTGGCAGGGGTCTGGGGTGGGAGGGCCAAGTCAGGCCTGTCACCAAGCTCACACATGGATGCACAGAAGTCAGACAAGCAGGAGCAGTGGGTTGCACTCACCACAAGGGCCATCAAACTTCTTGGAAATGTTTTCCTGGCGTGTGCAGGCATGGCGCAGCAGCTGGCACTCATTAGGATAATTGGCACCATCAGTGCCACACACAGTGCCCTCTGGAGCCCCATGGCAGGTCACTGGGCACAGGCATGTGGCCGTCTGCCCATCAGCTGAGCGGGCACAGGTGCTGCCGAAGCTGCAGGTCACGTTGGTGCAGGGGTCCCTGAACCCTGTGGGTGGCATCATGGGGTCACACACTGCCCGACTCCCCTGTGCATGCACAAGCATGCATACATTAACACACAAGCACACACTCACCACACGGCCCTCGGCGGAGCAGGCGGATGCGCCGTTGCAGAACACACTGTGCACGCTGCAACTCGCACTCATTGCTGTAGGTAGAAGCATCTGAACCGCACACAGGTGCCACCACAGCTGGGCAGGCACTCTTCTTGCACACGCAGGAGGCCCGGCCTGGATATTCTATGCTAGGCTCGCACACGGCACCAAAACCACACAGCATTCCCCTGCACACTGGAGTTGACCAGGAGAAAACAGTCAGAGCAGGACCCGTGTGAATTCCCAAACCCCACCAGCACCACCTTCAACTGGCTTGCACACATGCTCTCAGGGTCCTCACAGTTCTGGGGCCTTTCCTTCCAGGAGGACTTGCTCTCATCACTCACCTGTGCCCTAATACTGCAGGGAACATCTGTGTCCTCCTGACACCCAATACAGCAAGAAAGGCCCAAGAGCACCTCAAATGCAAGCAGTCTGCATCCCTGTGCTGCTCAGGAGTTCTCTGATGCCAAAGGGGCATCAGAGCCCTCACCTGACTGGTGCCCTTGGCCCTGAGCCCAGTCACCAGCTTCTGGGGACCCTTCTCAGAAGCTGCCAGATCCACCATACCTGTCCCCACGCCCCCACCCTCTCACCCTGAGCTTAACCCTTTTCCATCCTCTGCCAAGTTTGTCAGGCCCCAGGGGCCCAGTCCTTCCTGAATCACCTTCTCTTCCCTTTGCCCTGCACCTATGCTCTCTTCTCCCCCAAACTGTGTTCAGCATCCCCCACCTTCCTCAGCCCCACGGCCCGATCTGTGCCTCACACTCCTCAGGCCTCCCAAGTCTCAGGCTGATGGTGACATCTCTCCCTGGGATCACTTGGGCAACTCCCTCAGTATCCTCTGGAGCCTGTGCCTCACCCCACAGTTACTTTATTTCCTAACATTCCAGTTCTTCATGTTACAGAAGCAGTGTCCAGCATGGGCCCCATCACAGACTTACATAGTAGAAGGTGGGGCCAGTCCGTAAGCCCACACAGGGACATTTAAACCCAGAGTCACTGGTTGAGGTGGTGCACACCTGTAATTCCAGCACTTGGGAGGCTGAGGCAGGAAGATCCCCATGAGTTTGAAGCCAACCTAGGCTACATAGTAGTTCAAGGCCAGCCTGAACTAAATAACAAGACCTTGTCTCCAAAACAAAACAAAACAAAACAAAACAAAAAAACCAAGTAAATCCAAGGTCACTAATGCCCAAAGCAGCCCAGTTAAACACAGCCCTGGGGTTGAGGGTAGGCTGGTTCCTCAGGCTCCACTCAGGTTGATATGCATCCATGGGTGGGGTGATAGCTATCTGGATCTAATGAACATTTAATGGGCCAAATTATCATTAATAAGGAATGGGAGGGCAGTCTCCCCAGCACCTCCCAGCAAGCTCAGGAAATGAAGCAGAAGGAAGCCAGCCCACTCTTCATCTCCTACAAGAGTGGGGGTGCACTGGAGGCTGAAGCCAGTTGTTGCTGAGACAGCAGCCCACCCCAGGCTCCTGCATCCAGGAGGACATCTTGGCCTCCAGAAAGCTAAGTGGACTTTGGCCCACCTTTTCTACCCTACCATGCTCGGGTCCTGCACTCACTGTGCCTCCTCAGATCATGGGGGCTTGCTGTCCCTCACTGTGCCTCAGCATCCCCTTCTGTGAATGCAGACAACAGGACTCAGCATCTGGGAGGCTCCAATGGTAAAGCACAGGGTACCCAGCCCAAGCATTGCCTGGAGTGTGCTATGACACACACAGTGGTAGGATTATCACCATCACCATGGGCCTCTCTTCTCTGGCTCAAACCAAATTCAAACCGCATCTGTCTGATGCCCCTCTTTGTGCCTAGCAGGCATCTTCTTCCCACCTGCCCTCTTTCTCCTGAGGGACCCCTCTCTAATTCAGCCCTCTCTCCCCCAGGCCAAATCAGCAAGCACTTATTGATGCTCTTGGGCTGCAGCTGCACCTGCTGAAGTCTCCCCCAGGGTCATGGACTCAGGCAGCTCTCTATACCCAGGTTCATCAGTCCTTCTCTCCATCTGGTCATCCTGGGCCAGACCTCTCCCAGGGTCCTGACCTCAAAGCTAGGGACAGCTGCTCCTGGGTGCACATTGTTAAACACCTTACTTTCTCCCATGTTCAGGCCATTAGGTTAGGTGGGGGCTACACTACGTACCTGGTGTTTCCACAATGCCTGTGAATTGCCTCCCTCCCTTTGGGACTAGGAGATCACCGAAGCTCAACGTAACTGAACATAAGGACAGGCACAGGCAGAAACCACCTACAGACAGTGCACACTGGAACAAGACAGAGCCTGTCACAGCAGCCATGTCCCACACAAGTCCTTATGATGCTTTCCTCAAGTGCACTGCACAGAAGAGGAAGGTGAGACATAAGGAGGCCCCCTGACAAAGTCACACTGCTAATAAACAGTAGAGCTGGCCTTAGCCACTCCCATGCATCCTGTCTTTGTCCACACCACTCCTCATAAATGCATGTGGCACACAGGTACCTACGAGCCCTAGGCTTCCAGTGGGTCACCTGGGGCCCTGCCATGCCTGCATGCTCAGCCCTGTATGACAGCTTCTGCTGGTCCCCAGTACTCTGTAGCATCGGAGGCGGCATCAGCTTTTTATAGCCACTGTTTGTGGTGGGTATATTTAACTT
This sequence comes from Hydrochoerus hydrochaeris, assembly GCA_004027455.1. Lineage (NCBI taxonomy): Eukaryota > Metazoa > Chordata > Mammalia > Rodentia > Hydrochaeridae > Hydrochoerus > Hydrochoerus hydrochaeris. Next base: position 44,702 of record PVLA01010592.1, read on the forward strand.
TCCTCCTGGTTTCGGGGTTGGCAGATGGAACAGATGCCCCAAACTCTACTCGTGTCCAGGTATGAAGGCCTCTGTGTGCAGTGATGGCCATGGTCAGGTCCATGAGCATGCAAGAGATGACTGGGGTATGAGCAAGGGAACCATGTGTGCAGGTGGGGGACAGCAGAGTGTGTCAGGGAAGGGGGATGCTTGGCAGCCTTCTGGGTTCCAACAAGAGGCTGAGGATGTTGAGAAGGGGTAGAATCCTCCTACCTTAACCAAGACATTGCCACACTTTCTGCCCAACGGCTATGGACACTTAGTATCTAGCCCCAGGCCTCCCCCAAACCTCAGCCCAGCACAGACTGGTCTCCCCCTCACGGCCTACACACTGGGAGAGCTTGGGCTTCCTGTAAAATGTGAGGGCTGCTGGGCATGTTGGTACAAGCCTTTAATCTCAGCACTTAGGAAGCTGAAACAGGAGGACTGCTGCAATTTCAAGGCCAGCCTGGAATACACAGTGAGCTAAACTTCATGGCCTAACCCTGCCTCAAAACAAACAAACAAAAACAAAAAGAAAAAACTGCTTACTGTTCTGGGCCACAACCTTCTTTCCCCAAATCCAGGAGAGGGACAGCAGTCTAAGACAAGTTGGCTGCTTACTTAGTCACATACTCCTGTTAGTCACTGGCTCTTAAAGTTCTTACAAATTCCTCAAGTCACATACCACACAGTGGTGTCATATTCCCCTGACCCAAAGAGCTCTTGTATTTCAGGAGAGGGAGAGCAACCCCTATCACAGGCTACCCTCCCCACATTTCAGATGGGGCTTGGCATGCTGAGGCCTTCATGGTTTCATAGGAGCAGTCTGAAGAGGGGCCATGCCACATGCTTTAGCCACTCTGCTACACACTGCCCAGACTCAGGAAGTGACATAACTAGGGGTGCATTCTAGGGAGAACCCAGGGCTCCATCCCCAGAGTGAGACTCACAACCATCACCACACAATTTTCCCAAGTTTTCTCCACAACCATATCTTGGTCAGAGCAAAACCATAGCTCTGCCCTATACATAGACAGCTCTGGACTTGTGATATCTGTGGATCTGAACAGGTACCCTCCCCAACAGAGGACCCAAAGGTGGTGTAGAAACAGAGTGAACCTGAAGCTCCTGTCCCCTGCTGAAGGACCAGGCAGGGTAAGGGGATGTGGACCCCACCTTGTCCTCTAAACCTGCATACCAGCTTCCTGTCCCTATATTAGCATAGTTATAGAGGTCCCCACACAAGCACCTCTCAGGAGGCCCAGCCACCAGGTCACAAGCCACAAAACAGTAAGGTCAACCCACCTCTGCCATCACTTATACCCTCCCATTGTAGCCTGTTTAGACCCAGGCCCAGAGCTGGTCCAGCTGAGCACTGCCCTGCCCCCACCAGTCTTTCCTCTGTACTTTTTTCCAGCTGCTGTCCAGCTCCACCTCTTCCTAAACCAAGAAAAGGAGGACAAAAGAGAGGAAGCCCCATCACAGCCAGACTGACCCCACTGCCCACAGCCGCTTCCTACATCATCTCAACACTGGTGGGTTTCAGGCCTTTTCTCATTGTATAGGCGGTGGTCATAGCAGTTAGGGCCCTGCTCACGTGCACTGGCCAGCAACTGAGACAGAGCTCCTGGCACCGCCTACCCTGTACACTCTTCAGATAACCCTAGAGTACCATATAGCAGCACAGCCCCAACCCTGAGGGGTTCTGCCCACTGGGCACCTCCACTCACCATCAGGAGGCATCAGAGGGGCTGGCGTGAAGTGTGTCCCAAGTTTGTCTGGAAAAGAGAAATCTCCAAGTCAGACAGCCTGCACAGTCTTTTCATTTCACCCTTCTGCCCCACCCTACTCCACTCCTCCAGGGATCCAGGTTGGGAAGCTGAGGTGCCCAGCCCTGACCCCCATAGAGTGGCTGAGGCCTCAGATGACAAAGACAGTGGCCCCTGGCCTCTCTGCCCCACCGATGGCATGGTCCTGATCTGGCACCTGTCTGGGTGCAGCAAAAATGAAGCAGCCACCTGCTTCCCCAGAGGAATCCAGCCCTGTCCCTGCACCACTCCATTCTGGGTGCAGGTACTACTCCCCAGTATTGCAGGAAGTTGTTTCTGCCCAGCAGGGTGAGGCTCAGCCCTTTGAGGGGCCCTAGGAGCCCCAGAAGATGGCCCATCCTATATGAGCCATGCCATGGCCTCTGACCTTGCTACCATTGGTCTACCTTGGAACCCTTGGCAGCTGAGAAGCAGGGCCTAGCCAGCAAAATCAGGGCCCTGGGCCACACCCACACAGCCACACCCAGCGGCCACGTACAATTGCTGAGGAAGAGCAGCACAGCGAAGCCCAGCGTGGAGGTGGCCAGCAGGATAAGGCAAGCATTGCAGGGGACCATGAAGTACCGCACCGGCAAGGAGACACCGGGCTGCGGCCCGGGACGTCGCTCCAGCGGCAGGGGTGGCATGGCCTGACCGGCTCGCTCTGTTCTGCGCGTGGGTCCTCACGGAGTGCCCTTAGGTCTCTGGGGGACTACTCCACCCATACTGGGACCCCGGGGCAGCGCACAGCAGCGCCACTCTCAAAGTTCCGCCCCAGCCACAGCCCGGGAGGCTCCAGGCCCACTGCAGCTCTCCAGACGCATTCCAGGAGGTGTGCAAAATTGTCCGCGAGTAGAAATTTCCAAAGTGGGCTCGGAGACAGATGCAGGAGGACGCAGGCCCGGGCCACACCTGCCAGCTGCCACCACTAGCTTCGTCCTCCCCGCCCCGATAGAGCTCGGCGGCTGAAGCGGCGGCGGGACTCGGAGCAGGGCCTGGCGGCGCGCGCCTGACAAGCGGGAGCGCGGCGGCGAGCGCGGGCGCTGGGGCGCGCGAAGAAGAAAGAGCAGCCGCGGAGGCACCCCCGCCCCAGGCTCCCTGGCCCTCCCGGGCCGCTGAGTGAGAGGGGCCAGCGGAGGCAGGGCGGGGAGCACAGACAAAGGAAGGCGCCTCGGGGGACCCGGCGCCCGCTGGGAGTCGAGTTCAGAGCTCAGAGCGCAAAGGAAGGGCGGGAGAGGAAGGCTGAGGGCCGAGGACCCAGGGACACAAAAGGGACTGCGCTGGGAGGGGCGAAAGGCCGACGAAGGTGCTGGGGTATGGGTCGGAGCCACGCTGGGCGAGAGGGCGGAGGGCGGCAGACACCGGGCCGGTGGCCGGGCTGCGCAGTGTGGGGCCAGGCCGGGCCGGACCGGACTCAGGTCTGCGCGGAGGATGGCTTTTGGAGTTCTGTATGTCTGCATTTGTCATCGTGTGTGCCTGTCAGTATTTCTGCTGCTGCTGGTTGGGGTCCCTAGGTGCGGTCCCCAGGTGCAGTACAAGCTGCAGAGTAGAGGCAAGGTGATGGGTCCAGAAACCGCCTTGCCCACCTTCTCCAACATTCAAAACCATCCTAACCCTAACCTTCTGTTGCCTTCCAGTGGTGAGAAAACACGCAATTGAGTCGCATGCAAAATAACCGCCAGAACGCTCAGGGAGGTCCCGTGGGCCTGGTGCGCCCCCTGGAGGTCACTCTGGGAATCCGGAGTTGTGCTACCCCTGCGGGGCGGCCTGGGTGAGGTTGCCATTACCTGGCCTCTGCCCAGAACCAGCTCCCTGCAACCTTGGGAATCCCATTCTACATCCGCCATCCCCACCGGCTATGTCTACCCTCTGCGGCCGGAAGCGCCCATGTGATCGTCTCTACCGCCAACACCCCACCTTCTCCACCACCTGCAGTCCTTCCTTTTTGGGGGGTTCCCTCCCCCAGTACTGATGAGTAAACCTAAGCTTTCACACTAAACTACATCCTCAATCCCAAAGTCTTTTTTATTTTTTGTCTTTTGAGACATGGTCTCATTATGCAGTTCAGGCTGGCTTTGAGCTCACTTTGTAGCCCAGGCTAGTCTTGAACTTGTAACAATCTTCCTGCCTCAGCCTCCCAAGTGCTGGGATTATAGGTGTGTGCCACCACATCTGGCTTCCAAACTCATTTATTTTGAGACAGGATCAAGTAAATCACTAAATCACACAGGCTGGACTAGACCTTGTGAGCCTCGTGCCTCATCCTCAGAGTGCAGGGATGACAAGATTGTGTCAGCACACCCAACTCACCTGTCGTGCTTCAGAGACCTCAGTGCCACCACCACACCTCCCACTGGTCCTGCTCACACCCTACTCTGTGCTTCTCCTACCCAGGAATGGCATGTCTTCACTATACATGAGTTCTCTTCTCCTCTAGGCCAGGCCAAACCCTTCCAGGACTCCTCCAGACAGCACGGAGCCCCCATCCCAGCTGCAGTCACACTCATGGTCCCCACATCAGGCACACTCATTCACTCCTGTCACTCTCTGGCCTGTTCTCAATCCACTCTGGGAAGGAAGCACTAACTACACCCCTGACCCTGGAATCACTAGCCAAGTCTGGAGCTCCAGAGCCCAACATAATGGCCACAAACACCCCCCATGGCCTCCAGCTGAGCCTCCCAAGTCCTTCCAACCCACAGGCTGCCCCCACCTTGCCCAGGCAACTCCTCTAGCTCCGCTACCCCTAAACCTCACCAATTCCAGCTTAGCTGGGAAAACCAGATGAGATGTGCCACTCCCACAGGGGAGTTGCCCTTGTCTCACCACAGGCCAAGAGGAGAAATCCCCAAGGTGGGCTGTGTTAGGGGTCTGCCCATTTCTTGTGGTTCCCAACCCACTGTTTAAATGAAACCCTGCAGGAAAATCCAAACTGGACTTGGGCCCCCAACAAGCCACTTGGAGGTCTTGGTCCAGGCTGGCCTCACCCTCTCCTCAGGGAGCCCCTGTCCCCCAACTATCCCCACTGGACCTTGGCATTGCCTGCAGCACACTGATAGAGTCCTGGCATGTGGTGCTCAGGGCAGGGTCTGAGTTTTTATCTCTCAAGGCAGAGGTTGGCCTACAGTGCAGAGAGCAAGGACATGGTATGGGGAGCCCAGAACTCCCTGCACATTTTTCCATTTGTCTCCTACTGCTGGATAAAGTGCCAGGGACCAAGTCCAGCAGGCCACACACCCACACACTGCTATGTGCTGCTATCACCTGCAGCTCAGGTGTCCACTGTGAGCTCTGCAGGATTCCAGGAAATGGTGTGGAAGGGGTAGGTCTGAGTGGTAGTGAGAGCCCCCAAGAAAGGCTGACAGGCAGGGAAAGTGCACGGAAGGCAATGTGGGAAGTGCAGGATGCTGCCTGGGATGTTTGTCCCCCTCAGCAGAGATCCTGGGATCAGCCACTAGAGGAGTTCCAACAGGCAACCTTCTGGATGTCCACATGGAGGGTGTGGGTCTGGTCCAGACTAACAGTGGGAATGGGCTCTGGGAGGGGGCAACCAGACAGGCAGCCTGACCCTACCAGGCCTCTGCTGGGGTGGAATGCCTTCCAGAAACAAAGAGCCATTGAAGCCTTGGCCCAGAGGGGAGGAGAGCTCAGGCTATGGCAGCTATTTTGGGATCTGCAGGCAAAATCATTCATCTCTGACCAGCCCACACAGACTTATGCCTCAGAACATATTAGTTCTCTGGGCCAGGAACCAGTCCCCTGAACTCTGGGCTCATACTCCCAGCAACATGCATTTAATATCTGCCACACACTAGGCACTCTCCCAGCACACAGGCACATTCCCTAAATGCCTGTGTTACAAGATGTCACATGCATCCTCAACTCTACCCCCAGGCACACACTGGGGTGACCCTATCCCCTGTTCTCAGTGTGGCCACCAGGGCTCTGCTGGGAAACCTGGGAAATGAGCCTAGAGGGAGCAGAGAGCCCAGCCTACTGGCAACCCATCCCTCATTCACACAGATGACTCTTCCCTCTACTTTCCAGAAAGAAGGGTGTATGGTGGGAATGGCCAGAAACCCTGAGAGTGGAACTACTCACAGGCTGGTGCTCGTGCATGTACTGCCCTCCAGTGCAGGCATCCCACCCAGCCATCACCTGCAGACATGTCATGCCATCTGACCTGTGGTGACCCCCTCATCCGTAAGGATCCTGGGGCATCCTGCTTAGTAGGGAAAGGAGCTGCCTTGGTATCAAGCACATATGAGCTGCCCTGTCCTGCCTAGAGCACCAGTGTGTAGCTGCCCCTGTGATGGGCAGACAGTGTCCCCCATCCTATAGCCTCCTGATGTTGGGTCTCAGCCTGTGCCCTCCTGTCTCCCTCAGTCTTGGCAGACAATGGGTGGTGTAGGACAGGACATCACTGCTGGTGATGGCCAGCTCCTGGGATGGAGGCTGTTTTGGGTGGTTCTTTTGCCAGTCTCAAGCTGTGAGCCCAGGTCACCCTATTGCCTCAGATGAAGCCAAGAGGTGCTTAGGTCAGACCAACAACCTGCCCCTGGTCTGTGACAGCTTGCTAAGCAGGTAGAGAGAGTAAAAGAAAATCTGGGGCAGGGGTACAACAGGGCTGACTGTCCCACCCCATTTCTCACTACTCAGTTGGCTGAGCCCCCCAACCCAGGGCCCCTCTCCATGATTTACCAGCCTATCTGTACATCCCTGGGTAGGGCTCAAAGTCCCCAGGAGGCACTGGGGCAGGGTGTGGGGGGATACATTATGGCATTTCAAATGAAGCCCAGACAGGCAGGCAGGCAGGCAGGCAGGCAGTGTGGCTTCCCGGAGTGACACTGGCACACAGACCAGTGAGGGGAGGGTGCTTGCACAGATCAGAAGACAATGACCAAAGCCAAGCTGGGAACAAGCTCAGGAAGTTTCCAGCTAGCAGCAGGCCAGCACAGAGACCTGGGGAGGACAGGGATAAAGGCAACAAACCTGCAGGGCAGACTCAGGCTTTAGAAGGATCTGGAAGGACACCCTCAACCCCATCCCCACCCCCCTGCAGAACATAACCACCAGAGGTTGCAAGGTTAGGGTAGAGCCACCCATATCCTTCCCTCCCAGTTTAGTCAGTAAAACCTATCTCCAGGCAAAAGGGAATGCTGGTGGAGCCAGGGCAGTGCTCAGGTTTAGTCACTGCCAGTGAATCAGGAGAGCCTGGTGCCCTGCTGAGAGTCCAGTCATGCTGGCAAGGGGATAGGAAACAGACAGAGGAGAGGAGTGGGTACAACAGGGATTGTGCCAACCAGTACCAAAGTTCCAGGGGGTTCCATGTAGAGGTGCTGACCAGGGGCTCCCTCCCATGTCCACAGCATCCAGGAATCCACCTAAGTCCAGCAGGGCTCTCTAGTTGAAGTAGCAATTCTTCACACCTGTACCTCTCTGCCCTGCCAAGGCACACATCCCTTCCCCTCCCACCAGCCTGGTGTATGTTCACCCCCTGCCCAGGGCCCCATGCCTGCCTGAAGTCTAGCTGCCCTGTCTGCCTGTGGTCAGGGGCAGAGGCATCTGTATCAGCCTCAGGTCTGACAGGCATGTTAGGGACAGTAGACCTGACTAGTCCCAGAACCTTCCCGTCTTCACCATAGCCTCAACTCACGGAAGGTATCAGCCCTCTAGCAGTCTCAGGGTCCAGATGGACACAGCAGGTGAGGCAGACTAGACAACAAAGAGACTGGGACTCACATATGTATGAGGAAGACAGAGGTTGCTTCTGGCCTGACCAGAGTACCCTCCAGGGAAAGGAGAGTGCAGGAATCAGACACACCAGAGCAGTCAGGGTTCTGACAGAACCCTGGAGAGCAAAGACTAGCACAGTAGGGCTGCAGCTACATGTATACTCACACACTAGCACATACAAAGTCACAGCTGGAAACAGCCCTGCCTGTGAGAACATAGTGCTCCTCTCTCCCACGGTTCCACTCCATGGGGACAATGCAGGGGAAGGCCAGGAAAAGGCCAGCTCTTTTCCCAGATCCCGCTGTGAGCAGCCCCTGCAGGGGGCCTTCCTCAGAAAAAGTTCTTGGGGTGGGGTGGAGGGAATCTTTCCCTGGAGACTCCACCAGAGGCGTTCATCAGCTCCCAGGCACAGTCCAGCTAAGCCTAAGGCTCACATGTGACCACTCCTAAGTCCCAGTGCTGCCTGGGAGCAGTTATGGGGCAGAGACCCTTGTAGATGGTAAGTGTGTGAAGGTGGGTGTGGCTCCTCAGCAGGGCTCCTGGGGAGCTCCAAGGAGGAAGAGGCTCCTAGGGTGCAGGGTGGGACCTCAGAAGTTGTCAGGCCTCTCTGTCTGAGCTCTGAAGTGAGCCATTGGCCTGGGTCCCACAGGTGGAGGTCCACAGTGAGAAGGGGCAAGTTTCTATAGCTGTTTTCCACCCTCCTGGGGTGATGCGGCAGGCTTTGATCCTGGGGGCTGGGGATATTAACCTTTCAGGAAAGAAGCAGTGCAGCCTGCCCTGTAGTAGCAGAGAGGCGGGAACACAGCTGGAATAACCTGGGGCTGGGGGGAACACTCTCCTGGAACAGACCCTCCTTACCTCTGCAGCCTCAGACCTGGGTTGTGGCCCTGACACAGGACCTCCATCTCGTGTCCTGTCCATGCATGGCACACCCACAAGGTCCTGCACCTACCAGGAAGGCCCAGTAAACAGGAGGAGAGTAGTTTCAAAAAGCTCTTCCACTTCCAGTCTGCTGGAAAGAATGGAAGCTAGGATTCTTCTCTGGTGGGGATGCAGTGGTGGGACAGTTCTAGAAAAAAGCTGAGAGCTGTTTCTAGCACCAACTCAGTCACCAACTAAGTCCCCTGCTTAAAGGCAAATTACCCTACAAGATTCATAGTCACCATTACCTGTCCAGCAAAGCCCACCCCCAGGTCCGTCACATGAGCCCAGGTAAAGCTAGAGAAACAAATTTAGTCCATTAGGCTTTATATCAACACCCCATGTAGATAGGGAAGAAGCAGTACCTCCACTAAATACAGAGGCAGATCAAGGTGGCAGGCAGCCTCAGGCCTGGGTCTGCCCAGGGGAGGGGCTCTCAGGGGCACTGGTGGGGTAGCAGAAGCTGGGGGGACAAGCCACCTCCTACTTTAGCAGGAAGAGGGACATAAGGTGACTACCAGACAGCAGAGGGAGTTGTCTCAGCCAGCACTCGCCCCATAGCCTGCGTACCTCAGACAAGGGGAGGATCAAAAGCCACATCTGCCCACTGCCCTGGCACCCAATTTATCTCTCTTTTTTTTTTTTTTTTTTTTTGGTACCCAGGATTGAACTCACAACCTCACACTTACAAGGCAGGTGCTAATGCCACTGAGCTAAATCCCCAGCCCTACCCAATGTGTCTTTAGCCTGCCCCAGGACTGCCTTCCTGAAGGCCCTGGGCAGCTGGTCTGGCAAGGCAAGAGCTCAGCAGGAACCCATCTGGCCAGGAACCCGTAGGGCCAGGGAGCATGGCCGCCAGGACCCTCTGCTTCAGGACTGGGCGGGCACCTAGCTCACTCCAACCCTGGCCCCCTGCCCTGTCCCTCTGCCAGGCCCTGGCAGGGGCAGACAACACTTCCTTTCTCTGCTCCTGGCAAAGGGAAGAGCCTCAGTCATGCCTGTGTCCTTCCTGGGTGCTTTAGGGAGGGGCCAGGACTGTCCTCTGAAGTGAGTAGAGGACAGTAGGTGGGGAAGTGCCCAGCTCCCAGGTGGCCAATGGCTGCCCAGAGCAAGCCTCTGCCAGGGGAGAAACAGGCCACTACCCATACAAAGCAGGGGGTGGGGGGCTCCTTTCTGGAGGAACAGCCTCCCCTGCACAAAGGTGGTGCAGAGGGAGGGGCACATACCTGTCTCAGCTATGCCAAGAATGTAGCTCCCCAGGGGAGGACCAAAGGAGGAACTTTCTGGGGGCTGTAGGTTGGGCTGACTGGACAGGGCCAGAAAACCCTAGCTGGCCAGCGAGAAACTGAGGAAAAGAAGGCTCTAGAAGGGGGCAGGTATATGTCCCAAATGCAGGTGCTCTTCAGGGCAGTGTCTGGGTTGGGTGGGCAAGGGTGGAGAGGGCCTGGATGGAGTCCACAGAAGAGGGGGTGACACCCAGACTTTGGCAGAGACAGGATGGGATCAGAGCACAGGGGTCAGTTTGTGCCGAATGCAGTGAGGGAGGTAGAGTCCTTAACCCCCACCTCTCACCCTACGTGGACTAAGAATGTCCCTTCTCCACCCTAGTTCCCCGGTCTGCTTCCAAACAAGTCCCTGTGAGCCTAGCACCTGTTGTCACAGCCCAGGCTCTCAGCCTCCCTTAGGCCCTCTCCTTAGCCAGCTGCATACTGACCCATGGGTCCTGATTCCTGCCTGGACCTCAGGTCTTAGGCTGGTCTCTGCATGGCTGCCACCCATAGCAGGCACACACAGTAGGTCCACTCACACCACCAGGGGCTGTCCCACAGCTCAGCCTTGGCCTTCCCTGCACCAGTAATAGAGAACCCAGCGTGGGCAAAACAGCTTTGGAGAGATGCCACACCTTACTCTGCCCAGGGTGACCCTCCCTCCATGTGACCTCTGACCCCACAGCAGGACCTCAGTTACTGAGTCATGGACCCTCAGGCTAGACCCACCCAGCTACTGGGTTAATGATTGATTGCCTTCTGGGTCTGGCAGAGACTTGAGATTTCTGGGCCCTGACCCTCTTCCTCTGGCCTCCCACCTACCCCCAATGCTGGACATCACTGACCCCATGCTGCCCTGCCTCCATGCCACACCTCCATCTTTTCCCAAACCACAAGCTTCCAGGGCAGGCCAGGTCTCGAGGGTCCTTGCCGTAGGATAGCCAGGCTCAGGTCTCCACAGCTGAGTTTGTCTCAACAGGGCTGGATCCAGGACCTGGAGGCAGCCGAGAAGGAGCCAACTGCAGTTGGGGGAAAGGCCTTTCAGCTCTGTGCCCTGCTGTTTCCCCTGCATGGAGCTCCCCAGGCCACTGTGAATACCTCTGAGGAGCCAAGCCAGTGGCAAAGCTGCAAGGCAGACAGAAGAAAGGACTTCCCTGCTGGCCAACAGAGCATATCAGAGCACCGGAAGGCACAACCCTTGCCACTGCCCTGGTCAGGAAGTTTCTCTCCATCCCCCACACCTCCCACCCTACATCCTTCTCAACAGAGAGCAGGCGCACCAAGAAGGAACAGACAGGATGTGGGAGCGACATGTTCCTATACTTTCCCACCACATTCCCTGAGCAACTTGTCTTAGCCCCCAAATGGGGTTGTCCTAAGGGAGGGAAAGACTGGTTCATTGTGATTCTGGTCACCTCCCAGAAGATGGCAGGTGAGGGAAGTGGGGATTCCACATCAGCCTACTAAAGCAAATCTTCCCAGAAACCACAACTGCAGGCCTCTGGAACACACAGGACAGCCCCCACTGACAATCTCTGTGCTACAACCCTGAGGGTTTGCTCAAACATGTGGGTCCAGTCTACACAGATGTTTGGGCTTCCAAAGGAACATGACAGCTGGTATTCATTCACCTGGGCCAGCTTCTCCCCTAGAAAAGGGCCCCCTGAGGGGAACAGTGGAGTGCTTGGGAGAAGCACAAGAGGAAGCAGAGAACAGGCTCTTTGTAGAGATGGAGCTCTCTTCAGCTCAAGATAAAAGATGTTTTAAGGCTTTGACTTCTGGATGTCTAGAGGTGCAGCAAGGAGGCCAGGGAGCCAGGAAGCAAGGCCGAGGTCAGACCACAGCCAGACAGCAAGACAGTGCCTGCTCCACCTTACAGCAAACTCTGCCGTGCCTCCCCCAACCCAATCCGCCCAGGGGACAACTGGACATTTCACCATCTCCAAGCACATCTCCTCTGCCCATTCCTGCTACCCTCTCTACCTGTACCTTGACTAACACCAGCCCCTGCACGAACTTCCCCTCCACGCACCTTCTACACAGAACTCCACCTCTTCTAGATTCCGCAGAGTAATCCTCATGAGGCTGGAGTTGAGCATGAGCTCATTCTTGTGGGCTGGCCACAGGTAGGGGGGAGCTGGGTTCACGAAGAAGATCCTGGTATCCCCAGTAGACACCTGGTTGTCACAGATGAGGGGGTCTCCAAAGCCGCTGATCACCACCTTGTTGCCGCCATCCATCAGGTTCTCCTGGGCCACCACATCTTTGCCCTTCAAGTACCGCCAGACTCGAACCTGGGATGGACACAGAAGTAGGTGTCATGGGTCATTCTCCCACTCAGGGAAGGGTGTCAGACTGGGTGCCTCCCTGCCTCTGGCCTCAGTGGTTCTGGGCAAACATCCACAACTGACCCTAGTCCTGGACAAAGATATGTAGAGATACTTGGGTCAGCCTTGGGCACAGGCTAGAGGAACCCACACTGTACTTAATACCACTGGCCCTTTAGTACCACACACAAGATCAAGTCACCACAAACACATTCCCTGCCCCCAGGAAGCAGTTCCCCATCCCAGGTCTAACCAACCCCAGCCACACCAAGTGCAAAAAGTCTCCTTTGGAGGTCATGTGTTCGATCCCTGGCACAAAAAAAAAAAAAAAAAGTCTCCTTTGGCACAGGCTACATCTGGGGATAGGCCCCCCAGGACTAAAGCACCATTTTCCAATCTTCCATCTCAATTCACCCATCTCTACTCCAGCCACCCTGGGGAAGGCCAGGACCAGTAACCATGGCCAAGGAGCCAGCCTGGGTCCATTGAGCCCTGTAGGTGGGCTGAGACAGCTCCTCCACAGGTTCCACAGCCCATGTAGCCAAGGCAGCCGAGAACCACAAAGTCAAGTTGGGGCAGCTCAAGGCAGCTTCACCCTCCACCTTCTCCTCCTATTGCCCTGGGGCACCTGCTCTGACTAAGCCAGAGACACACAGCACCCCCAGGCAGCCCCACAGGAACAGGCCTGTGGGCCCATGCATGCCCTGGAAAGGTGCCCTAGGAAGAAGCCTATGCTCTGGGAGCCTGGGGCCTCAGCTTTTGGAAGAGGGGGGTGAAAGACAATGGGTGGCCTGTCCACCTGGCCATCCCCTGGGAGGCTGAGAACTGCGGCATCTGCAGGGACCCCTCCAGCCACTGCAGAGCCTCATGTGACGTGCCCCCCCACAGGACCATAAACCAAGCAGAAGGGTCTTTGAGTTTTCATAGCCCCCCACCCCATCCCAACCACACCCAGTAGCAGCCAGAGGAAGTTGAGAAAATCCTGCAGGGACTTGGCAAAGTGCCCTGGCGGTGAGGGGAGGGGGCCTGGCTGAGGATCCCAGCTGTAGCTGCATAGGACACTCTGAAAGAAGCCACCACCCTCCCCAGCACCACGGAGCAGGAAGATCCGATTTCAGGTCTGGGGAGGTAGTTTGAAGGGTGAGAGAAAGTAATCCCCAGTCTTGGGATCCCTCCCTTGCAGATTGTGGACAGAACCCCCCCCAACACACACCTATTCTGAGGGTTCCAGAACCAGCCGAAGGAGAAACAGGGCAAAGCCCCAATGGCCAGGTCCAGTTCCTCAGGGAGCAGGACCCAGCACCTGCTCCCCCACGGCCCCCTCACCACATTGGAGCCTCTGCTGCGGCCCCGCCTCCTCCTCACTCCATCCCCACACCCAGGCACTGCGGCGGCTCTGCGGCCAGGTCACTGGGCTGTGCGCCCTCTCTTTCCCGACCACCCCCTCTCGCTCTGGTGAAGGCCTCTGGGACGGGGGTGGGGGACGGCACTGGCCACACGGGCTTTCGCCCTAACCCTTTTCTTTGGCTGGTGGAGACGGATGTGGCAACCCCCCCTGACGGGAGGGGATGGGGGAGACGCACTAATTCCAACAAGGGGGTGACTCGAGCAGAAGAGCAGCCCCCTGAATCTCGGGCCTGGTTCGCGCGGGCGGGACTGCAGCGACACCACAAAAAGTTTCCCCTGGCTCTCCAGACTTTTCCGGGACCTGGCGCCCCACCCGGAGGCTTGGCGGTCGCCAAGGGAGCGCGAGCGGGGGCTGCGGAGCGTCCGGGGCGCGTTCCCACGCCCGGGCCCGGGGTCCCGCAGGGCGGCGGGCGCGCGGGGGAGGGGCCCGGCCCGAGCGGCGGAGACGCGGTGAGGGCGGCCCACCTTGCAGGAGTAGGTGAGCTGCACCGGGTCCACGTTGAGGATCTCCTCCACTGTGCCGGTGAGCACCACGTTCGCCTCCTCCTCGCGCCGCTCTAGCGCGCGCTCAGGGCACGTCCCGTGGGCGCCGGGCACGGCGCGCGTCGCCAGCAGCAGCAGCAGCAGCAACAGCGGGGCCGGGCTGCACGGCCGCGGGCGGTCCATGGCGCGGCGGGGACGGGGACAGCCGGGAGCCGCGGGCCGGGCAGCGCCGGGCACAGGACTGGACGTACGGGACGCCGCTCGGGGCGGCGGCGGCAGCGGGCGGGCGGTGCGGGGGCGTGGCGGGGGGGGGCAGAACCCGGAGGCGCCGCCCCCTCCCCCGCGGGGCCCCGCCTGTCCCGCGCCCTGCGACCTGCGCCGGCAGCGAACAAAGCGCGGGGACCGCGGCGCCGGGCGGAGATTGGGGGGCGGGGGCGGCGGGACCGGCCGTGGGGGAGGGGCGGGCGGCGTGGGGGAGGGGTGGGCGCTGTCCGCTCGGCGCCCCCTGTGGATGCCCCTCCCCCCAGGAAATGCGGATGAAGCCGGGTTAATACATAATCGGGAGGCGACGTGACGCGACTTCCAAGGGGCTGTCGGAGGCGCCCTGTCCACAGAGGTGGGAGGGCTGTCTGAGCCTAGGCCGCGCTGCCCCCCACGCAAGGACGGCAAACCCAGTTCGTGGCCGAGCAACACAGCCGGCAGGCACGGTGTTGGCCTCGGCCGGTGCGGGCACTGACTGGCCTGAGTCGCTCGCAGGCCCGCCCACCTCCCGCTTGCGCCTCCCCGACTCGCGCGGAGCAGGGCGCCCCCTTCTGTCCTGCGGCTCAGGCTACCATCTCGCCCGGAGCTAGCCACGCCCCCTCCTGCTCTGGGACTGCTGTAGCGCGGCGGCGGCGGGCTAGGTGCAGTGGGCACACTTGAGGTCTCGAGGGTCCAAGCAAGAGCCTGACTTATGGGAAGATGGAGGCGGAAGGAAAGGGCCCCACTTAGTCTTCGTTAGGACTGGATCTGCATTGCACGGGCTACAGAGCTCAGTCAGAAGCGATGAAAAGTGGCCAGCCGAAGCTCAGCTCGCTGGAGGACTTCCCAACCCCAGTGAGGAGCTCCAAGGAGGAAGGGACGCCGGGTGTCTGCGCTCACATTGGCTGACCCACCACCTTCACATCCAGTGTCAATAGTGACCATCCACACAGTGAGACCTGGGGGTCCCCAAGGCCAGATAGGCACCCACACACACACACTAAAATGACTTTTTGGGTCTCAAGCCAAATCCTGGGGTCAGTGGAAGAGACTTGCGTGTTCGCAGGATTCGCCTGGTCCTGGATATCAGTTTGGCTCCTGCCAGACTCATGGGCAAGTCCGTATAGGAGGAAAAGACAGAGAAGGAAGGACTTAAGAGGAAGGTGGTGAAGCATGTGCCCAATTGGGTACCCCCATCTGGGACATCTTGGTGGTCTGATGAGCCCCCATTCCAAGTGCCCCCCCACTGACTGGTTATGGCCTCTGCATTAGGCAGAGCCCTGAATGGGTGCCTTTGTTGGCCACCCTTCCTCTATTAAAGTTGCTCAGCCTCAGCCCCCGTGCCCCACTCTGGACAGTGTGGGTAAATGAGCTGGCAGGCCCCAATCCAGGGGTGTGGCAGAGACTCACCATCGTGGATCCAGGAGCTCTAGAGAGGGGCTGCCCCCACTGGAGCCTCACCTCTGTCCCTCCCTAACGTAGGGTGCAGCCAGCTGAGGAGTGGCTGCCTATGGCTCAGTCCATCCATGAGGGGCCCCAGCAGATGTGTCATTTTCTTTCTCTAGAAGTGAATTCTCCAGAGCATAAAAGCATGTCTTCAGTTTCTAGGGGGAAAAGATGTCACTTAGATGCCCTTGTCCCTGAAATTGGCCACTGAAGCCTGGTCACCTGGCACAGCTGGTTTCCCACCCCAACATCCTTAGCAGGTCTATGGATGTGAGGGCAGGTTGATGTGGTTTGCTAGTGGAGTGAAACAAACCAGACCAGACAGTGCTTCCTCTGCATCCATTTTTATTACCAAAGCTTGATTCCAGCAGGGGACCCTCTGCATTGTTCTGAGGGCCCAGCCCTGCCCCCCCGAAGGCGCAGATTCATGAACACTGTGCACTGGGACTTGAGATCATAGTCACCCAGCATGTGCTCATCCTCCATAGGCTTCCCCTCGAAGCTCAGGTAGAACATATCTTCCCGTACCCCCTCTTGCTGACACACCTGCCTCTTCAGTGTCACCACTGTCTGTGTCAGCTGGACCTCGTACAGACGGCTGCGCCCCTTGTCGTTTGTCACCAGGATGCTGATGGGGTCTTTGCAGTCCTTCACCAGCATCAGGACTACACTGCCAGTGACAACGCCCTGTTGGGTGAGGCTCTTCCCGTCCTGTAACTCCTTTTTAGATGGATGGATGGCTAGGCGCTGCTGGAAGGCAGGTACGCCAGTCTTTTTGGCAATCTCCCTCTTCAGTTCTGGCAACGTCATAGAGTTGTTCATGGGCACCAGGAACCCGTTACCATCCAGCATCTTCACTGTCAGGTGCCAGTCCTGTGGGTATAACATGATCTTAGAGACTCACTGGGCACAAGCCATAAGTGAGCCATCTCCTGAGCCCTGGGATGCAGCTCCTAGCCATCTGCCATTTCCACCCACCAGAAAGAAAAGGCACAAAAGAGGTTTTTTCTTTTTTTCTTTTTTTGTACTGGGGATCAAACTCATGACCTCACACTTGCCTGGCAGACGCTTAAGCCACTAAATCCCCAACCAAATAGGTCTTTTCTACAAAAGGGAAAGTCTCCCTTCATCCACATGCGCTGGCCCCATGCTCCTATCCCTGGGGCTCCAGGGATGCCCATGGAGCAGAGCTGGAAGTCCATCCTTCCCCTCATACTGTGTCCAACCAAGCCGGGAGCAGCTCTGCCTTTAGGAGATCCCAAGGGGAGAAGGAAAGTTGACTCTTACCATCAGATCTACCTTACCATAGTTGTGGGGTGTAGCGCTAGGTATTCTGCAGGCAATGAAGATGGAGTGAGTTCAGTAACTTTCAGCTCCCAGTGGCTTCTGCTGCTAGAGCAGGACCAGCCCCCTTTATGAGCCAGAGCTCTGCACGTCATGGGGCGGTGTCTCTAGCTGTGAGCGCCAATGGCCAGCTACCTTCG